>JAXQGN010000426.1:0-31009 GCA_037039805.1 Irpex sp. M6601 | reverse complement strand
GTTGAACATTGCATCTTCAAATGCCATACAATAAGTACTTGATCTGAATCCCGTGCAGCGCACGGGATTTTGCTAGTCATGATAAAGTAGACGCAAGACGTCAGAGACTAAAGTCGTGAGTTATTCGCTGCCTAGTGGATACAAATATGCTATCACTTAATCTACATGTGCATGATAGTACGTTAACGTGGCCAGAGTTTCTATGTCTACAGTGCATTCTATGTGCGTTTTCTCTAGCCATTAAATACCTTTCGGGGCTACTTGATGTGTCAGGTCCGTGCGATGTTCGTTTTTTTTCATGAAGCAAGTTCATGAGCACCCTCTCCGTCCTCGTCGTCGGTTTTCTTCGTCTCAGTTAAAGTCTCTTCCACAGCAGTATTGATAGAGGCGGCCGAAGATGCAGGTACTCTAGGGCGGACCTCGGATCCGTCCGCACGGAGAGCTTCAGGTGTTATGACACCGAGCTCTATATCGCCCGTGTTACGAGGTTTGGTCGCGGGTCCAAATTTCTCCATCGAGTCGTT
Source organism: Irpex sp. M6601 (assembly GCA_037039805.1). Taxonomy (NCBI): domain Eukaryota; kingdom Fungi; phylum Basidiomycota; class Agaricomycetes; order Polyporales; family Irpicaceae; genus Irpex; species Irpex sp. M6601. The sequence goes on along the minus strand of JAXQGN010000426.1, from coordinate 30,485 downwards.
ATTCGCTGTTCTCCCAACTAGGCCTACACCGCGCCACCCGATGACGGTGACAAGGGCACTGAGCCCGAGGACACCGCAGCATACCCACCCAGCTGCTCGAAAACCGGCGAGCAACACGAGTGGGTCATCCTCTGCGAGCTCGGGATGCTTTCTGTTGTACTTTTCGGAGATGGTGTTGGCGACGGTGGAGGTGATTGCTAGACCTATGGACGTTCCAAGCTAGGTGGCAGTACGAAGTCAGCGGGGACGATATCATTGAGTACGTCAATTATCTGAAACTCACCCTGGTAGACACACTGAATATGCTACCTGCTAATGCTTGAGAGTGCGCAGGAAAGGCGGAGCACACTTGGATGTTTGCCACAGTGTATGCGATGTCCAACACTGGAAGAAGTATGCCGACACCGAAGGCCATGCCCCAGTACGTGGTCTCTATCTTGATCAGGCCAAATATGATACTTGAAGCCTGGAACGGGGGTTAAAAGCGAACAGGCAGTTCGCCGAGAGCGGCTTACCAGAGTCGAGAGAACGCCGACGAGGACTAGGATCTGTCCGGGGATACGTGAGACAAGGTATCCGGTACCCATGTTTGCAATGAAGCCCTGACATTGTCCATGTCAGTACCGCACAATGTGCGTACGAGGTCTGCACGAGAGAACTTACCGCGATCCCAGATGGAATGAGATGGACGGCGGTTTGAATGGGGCTGTAAAGCTGTACTTCCTGGTAGAATAGAGGCAAGTAGTATCCAAGTGTATTGAAGGCCCACCAGCCAAAGAATACGAGCAGGATCGTAGAGCCCATCTTTGCCCCAGGTTGCGTCCACATGCTCATCGGCATGAGTACAGACTCGCCCTTGGACTCGCGGTGAAGCTCCCAGAGTACGAAGCCGATAATGAGCACGATCGATGTTCCTAGAAGTGAGGGGATGAAAGGTGTTCCCCATCCCTTTGGCGCTGCTGTAGATTCGCTATCGTGAAGTGAGTTGCAGTTGCGAAACAAAATATATCGGAAGGACGCTTACGCTAGATCATACACAAGCAATGCCAGACCTGCAGTGCTGAGGAGTGCGCCTACCCAGTCAAGACCACGAGTGTATCGCTTAGTGTTGTCGTCGGACGGAAGAACTAACCAGCCCGTCAAGCATAAGAAAGCTGCAAGACCAGCTTCGAGCCAGAAAATCGTTCTCCAAGACGCGCTGGAGTCGCTGAGGATACCACCGAGAATCAGGCCAACAATATAACCGATGGGCTGACCGGCGCCGAGTAACGCGAATGCTCGTCCTCTCTCTGGACCTGGAGGGAAGTGAGATGAAAGGATGCTAATTCCAGCGGGCGTGATTGCGGCTAGCGTAGACGATAGTTAACACCGTGACATACGCAGTACGCTCAGGGAATATACGAGAGTACTTACCAACACCTATTCCGAGCATACCGAGGAATACGATGAATGTAGGGGCACTAGGTGCAAGTGCAGCGGCTACGCTCCAGACACTGAACCAGAGTGAGCCGATAAGGAACATGCGTCTGCTACCAAAGATATCTGCAAGTCGCCCACATAGTAAGAGCAAGCAACCATTAGAGAGCCTATAACGCAGTCAGGGTTTGGAGCAATCAAGGACAAGCTGCAGTACTTACGCATATACGTTTAACGGCCATTGTAGATCTTCTTGCTTGAACTTCAAATCTTTTCCGATTGTGGCGATCGAAACACCGGTTGCGCCACTGAGAAACACCTGGAGGTTACTTCAAGTTGAGCGGGGCTCGAATGCATGAGATGACCGGCACTCACACTAAGTACAGTTACGCAGCATACTGTGGTCAAAATTCCTGCGTCCTGTAACTTTTGATGCATCGTGAATCAGGAATCACCGAGCGCCGAGTGAGGATGGGGAGAGTTTCCCGACTTATGTGGGTCTGGATATATATACCAAAATTTATTTCATTCTTTCATCGAGGTGGTGTGTGTCATCGCGTCGCCCAGACCAAGGTCCGAGGAGACAAAACGATGGCCGCCGGGAAAATCACGAATCATCCTGTTCACGGGAGCAAATTCAGCCACGCCAGAAATAAACGTCACGGTGCGGCCGACATGCTAGCACGGGATTTGCTTGCTTACGAACGTCAGAATACTCAAAACTGACGAGCATGAGTGTTGTGTCCAATGAAGAAAATGCAATACAGCGAGCATGAGAGGTGTGATTTCTTGAAAGCGGGGTTAGCAGTTATATCAAAGTCGCGACGGGACCCGTTTCCAGACTCACCCGCATCGTGAAAATTAAGAATGTGGGCGATCTGAAATTCGTCAGTGCAAGGTCCGGAGGCAAAGCACGCGCATGACATCTTCTCCCTTGCTGCGAGTAGAAGAAGTGCACTGAGGGCGGATGATGTGAACAAGCTCCTGTACGATCTAGAACATCGCAGAAAAGTACTACTCTCGTGCCGCGCGCTTTCCTTCGGGCGAACATACATAGTATTACGTTCGGATCCAACCTTACTCCAAGTAATACGCCATGCTTCGTTGGTAATATTGCAGACTATCAATGCCGGTAACGAATTGACGGTAGTCGAACGAAACTACATCGACTGAGTTAAAGTGCGTGTTATAATGACTACTGCCAGTGTCCCTGTCGCGATGGCTGCACTGCACACTGTCAAAATTCGTCCGGTCATCGCAGTGGTGTGGCTACAACTCCTTGCGAATCATGGACATGGATGGTCAGCCCTGAGGGCGAGGAATAGAGACAGATGTACACAAACCGGATATCACGGCTGTCCAACGTTATACAGGAATCGCCTGGGAGGAGAGTTCCTGTCGACGACGGAATGCCTCCCGCACTGCATTCGTCAACACCTCCTCAGAGCTACCGTCGGCTGCTAGGACTGGTCTGCTCCTCATCGTGACTAACTTGCTCAAGGTACTCCAAGGCTCCTGACATGATAGCAACTTTGCAGCACGCCGCATGAATACGCAAATAGGTTTTTGACGGCTTTGGAGAGCATTCAGGATCTTCAGCATGATTTGAGAATGCTACCGTAGATGGGACAGAGAACGCGGCTTTAGGAATGTGGGGAGATATGCCTATACTGTATCAGCGGGAATTATCATCGGCGTCATCCTTTGCAAAGCTGTCTCAATGCAATGTCTGTAAATTATGAGACGATAGCTCACCTCTGGGTCAAACCATAACCACAGTCGGTGGAAGGCCTCGCGATATTGTGGAGCCATGGTTAGGATACTTTCGAGACGATGGATGCCGTCTCCACTGAGCTTTCGAAACAAGTCCTCGCTGCCGAACACCTTTGGGAGATTCCAAATCTCAACGGAATATTCCTGCTAGGTACACATTAGTTCAGCTTCGGAAGCTCCGTTGGACAAAAGCATGGCGCCATGTCTTCATTCTGGCCAATCCCGACGTGTATTGGCTTGTCGATGATGTGCGTGCATTCCGTGAACGTTACTGCGCCTCCGCCCGACAAGTCATACACGGCCCTGCCATGCGGGGCCATGAGACAGTCCTCTGCAAAGGCACTGGATAATAAACACCGATAGCCGTCTCGTTTCAGAGCCTACATGTATTGTACAAGCTGAGCACTCATAAACAGAATAAAGAAACAGGTACAACACTTTATAGTGAGTGCGTGCCACTCGAAACACTCATTAACTACTTACCGAATACATCCAAGATACCCCCTACAATGTCGCGCTTAAGAAAGTCGGTTACGCATCAGGACCTTCGGCGTGAACACACGCCTGTGAGTCTCATCCGAGACGAAACGAGCGGGCACGCTGTAGAACTACACGGCATTGGACACCAGGCGTACGACAGGGATGCCATCGGTAGTGAGTAGGTATAAGGCGAATCAATGAAGAAAAAGGGTCTTTGCTATTTCACGTTCCTGCGAGTTGCTAGACGGATGAGTGAATGGTCGATGAGATGTACAGTAGATACTCACCACATACATAGATGTCCAGTCACTAGTCGCGGTTAAGCCGTTCTTGGATACCGAGATTTGCGAACACAAGTTATCCCACAGACTTCCAGACATCAGTGCGTAATTCATTCACATGAGCCCGCATCGAATGAACCAACCTCGTACTACTTACCACTGGCCAGGCCAGTCAGAGAATATGCATTCATGGAGCTATCTTGCGGGCTCATTGTGCAGAAGGTATTGGTAGACGGAACAGTGTCTAGCGACGTTGAATGGCACTATGTTTATTATTAGCATCTGACACAACACTGGCATTGCACTCAATATCACTCACCCACGCCCATGTCTGAACATCGTCCCTCGAGCATGTCCTCAGCCCCTTTATCAGAAACACAAAAATGCGGTACAAGGGGTAGCGGCCTACGAGCGCGTCAAGACACTGCAGGTCTCGTTCTCCAAGCGTGCCCGAGACAAGCTCAACGAGCTGCTTGATACCGCATTGCATGGCACAGCAAGCTCCTACATTGGGGCAGTCTCAGACAAGATCCCGACCAATTGTCCTTGCCTTGCGCCGTAGGTTCATGCCGCTCGATCGTCCCTTGGCCATGAGCCTGAGTGTCCGACGCGTCCACGGTCTCCTCGATGCTCTTATTCGTAGCAGGGAAATAGTAAAGCAAGTCCATATACTCGTAAACCTAGTGGTGCAAATTCGAGAAGAGAGTCAGAGGTGGCAGGGGCGCAGAGCTTGGAGAAATGATGCCTATGATCTCGTGCATTTTAATCCATCGGTGCTCAGAGGGACGTGGACAACGGATTGTCATTACATAGTAGGCTTCCCTGCAGAGCCTCAGACTAGGAACACACGTTACAGTGCGATGAGACTATCCTCGATTATGGTGGTGATTGATGTGTGAGACTAAGGTTACGGCGCCCAAGTGCAGGGTGGGAAACAGCGGGCGTCTAGTACATGCGTGCACCAAACTGTAGTCCAAAAAATCGCCCAAAAAAATTGCAAGCTGGTTCTAACGCGTTGCGGGATATAAAGTAAAAGATTAAAACAAAATGATGGCCACCACAGGGATCGAACCTATGACCTTGGCGTACCGAAGACTGAGGTTCAGTCCCAGGTATTAGCACCACGCTCTAACCAACTGAGCTAGGCGGCCATGTTTGACTAACAAAATAAATACAATATACCTAGCTGGGACATATCGCCTTGGCAGTTACTAGTAGCCGTGCCAAGGTTGCAAACGTCCTGAGTGCAATCCTCACTCCACCCGACCAAACATGTCTTTTCTCGCCACTGCACGGACAACTGTCCCGAGTCAGCATGCTGCCCTGAACCAGACACGGAGCATGTCTGTCTCACCCTATGGCCGCACACACGTCTGGAAACACCGACCGAAGAAGCTGCCTAACCCATGTGTCCCCCGCTTCCCTCAACTGGTCGTCCGCGCAGATGGCTCGACGTTCACACACTATACGACATCTCCTCGGTCGACCTTCAGCTTGACGCGAGACACGACGAACAACCCGCTGTGGGCACCGTTCTTCGGGAACAAGGAGGACGCAGAGAGCGCTGCACTTGCTGGCCGTTTGGGACGGTTCAACAAGAGGTTTGACGGGCTCGGTGGGTTGGGAGAGGGCGTGGATTGGATGAACCCCGGTGCGGAAGAAGAGGCACCGAAAAAGAAGTCCTCGTGAGATGCGAGGTGCCAGGTATGTTGTGTCTGGTGTTTGCCATATGGATTCAGACAGCTAATTATATGTGTCTGTAGAGACGATGATCCTCCATGCGTCACAGCCTGGAAATTTGAGCTAGCAACTCTACCGGCTCGTGTCTACCTTATCATACTCACTACTGTTGCTCACATCACGCAGCCCGTAATCAATAATTTCTCGTGCATGACCGTTCAGACAGACCTAAGAGAGAGCACATCTAGTGATAAAGAATGTAGACAAAGGATAGTATAACAAACGCAGACAACCCAATTAAACGAGGCGCTTGACCTCCTCGACCTTTTTCTCTGCGGCTACCTTTACCTCTTCGACCTTCGCCTCTACAGCCTTCTGCGCTTCTGCGGCCTTGGCCTCAACAACTACCGCAGCTTCCTGAGCCTGCTCCTGCACAGCAATAGTAGCCTTCTCTCCTACACCGAGTGCCTCCTTCAGCTTGAGCCCCGTAGACTCTTGCACACGAGTGAGAACATTCTCAACTCCGCGCCCGAAAGTCTCCCGTCCGCTGGCCGTAGCCTCCTTTGCGCGCTCCCATGTCATGGCAGTGTGTGCATTCGCAATGGCATGCTTCTCTGCCAGGGTGGGGAAGTAAGTGTCTTCGAGTTGACCGAGGTAAGATGAGATATTGTGCGAGGTCTTGGGGAGGAAGTGGTTCAATGAAAGGACAAGAAGAGTCGGTGGAAGGATAAGGCGAGTGAGAATGATACGGTTGCGAGCAATGACAGAGCCTGTGAGTGTGGCAACTCCGACGTAGAGTAGTCCCGGAGTGAGAGGTTCCTCCGGTGCGATGAGAGACTTCACTCGTCCTGAGGCATGCAGAACATGTTAGTCTTTGAAAGGAGCCATAAATTCGTGAGAGTTACGCACGTTCAACCCGCTGCTCAATACCAATCCATCGCGAGACTACGCCTTGCACGCGACTCTGAACGTCGAGGTAAGTTGCCGTAACCGCCCGGCGAGCAGTGCCAATATGTTGCTCGAGCTCGGACGGAACCTCCTGCAGCACTATCTCGTCATCTGGCTTCGGATATATGGGAAGCTGAGAGAGAGGGATTCCAATCATCAATGAGAAATATGCTTGCTCGCAATAAGTAGGTGAAACGTACCTTCTCCTTCCGTTCGTGCACGAGCAAGGCTGGTGCTGAGGCTAAAGCAAACTGCCTTTTGCTAGGCTTTTCAGAACCGTTAGATACACGTATTTCATACGTTTTCGACTATGATACATACCAACCTGAGTCTGAACGGGGGCATAGTCGTGGTCGGAGAGCAAGTAACGGCGCTAACGGCGGCCTCCCGCCCTCTTTCCCTTTTCGGACACTGTTAATTAGACACATCTACATAACACGACCGCTCTGGAGACTTTGTTCTCAAACCACCTCCTGTCTCTTTTGTACACGTCTGTCTCGGTGGAGGTAACATCACCAAGACTCGCGGGGCCGGGCGATGTCGTCTAGTCTAGCAAAAAGACCTGCAGGAGACTCCCCAAATGGACGACCGAGCAAACGTCTCATGAGCTCATCCCCAGAGGAGGGCGAGCTCGACGATCAGGAGCCCCCGCCTCCACCGCCAGCCAGGAGAACGCCTCCTCTGCCACCAACTACCGCGGCGAGTAAGGCCCCTAGTAAGGTCCCCTTTCCGTTTAAAAAGAAGGCTGCCCCTGCGACTGGTCACTCTGACGGCGTGCCACCGCCTCCACCGCCACGAGACTCGTACGGTCGTCCGGGAGACTATGATAGGCGGTACAGAGACGAAGATGTATGGAGGGGCTCGAACGGACGTGGGCCATCGAGGGAAGATGGTAGGCCGCCTTGGACGGGTGATCATTGGGTCGCAGGGCAGGACTCGAGAGGGCCACTGTCTTCAAGGCCTCCAAGAAGGGATCCCTACGACGACAGGTACCCACTGGACGACAGAGATAGATTGTATCGTCCCCGTGATAATGGCGGGAGTAGCTGGGAGCCACGACGAGCACACACGCTTGTGTCTCCTCCGAGGAACGGTGCACCACTGAGGAGGACGAGGTCCCCATCGAGTCCGCGGTCGAGGTCCCCTTTATCTCCTGGTACTCCTGGACATGAATTGCACAGGCTTCCGAGGTCGTTCGCTGACGAGATGGATACGAGAGGAGAGTACGTACCTGAGCGGGGAGAGTACAGAGAGGAGAGGTGGCGGGGTGCATCGCCCACCTCGAATGGTCTCAGTAACGAGGATAGATATTATAGGCCTCGAGATACGTGGGCCCGTCGAGAGCAGAGTCCTGACTCGATACGTAGGGAAGAGCGAGGGAGATATTCCAGACCAAGGGACGATTCGCGTTCGCTCACGCTCACGTCTCCTCGAGGATCCCCTCGACCTCGCTCTCCTGAGTCTCTCAACGGCCGTGCAAAGACGCCACCACCACCACCGCCTCCGATAGATGACGCTCCGCCCCCACCAGAAGCTGACGAGCGACCGACGTTCCTCCCCAACACTCATGCCGCTGTGAAGATCGCTTTGCCCAAGAAGCCTCCAACACCGCGCGAGCGATCTCCCAAGGAGTCGATCCTGACGGGGAAGGACAACCATAGATCCGAAGGCGACAGCGCGCGACATCGCAGCGAGACGTCTCACTCTACGACTACGAAGCCGGTCAAGCCGAGACGAAAGCCCGTGCAGCGGACAAGAGAGGAGGAGATGACGGCGTATGGGCGTGTCTTCCAAGGGTGCGGGCAGCAGAGCGATTACGAGGTCACCACGAAGTTAGGAGAGGGCACTTTCGGGTACGTCCTCTTCCTCTCTGGTCGTGGAATACATTAACTGATCATATGTACGAAAACAGTGAGGTACACAAGGCGATACACAAGATGAAGGGCAGCCATGTCGCGCTGAAGAGGATATTGATGCATAATGAGAAAGAGGGCATGCCTATCACGGCCTTGCGAGAAATCAAAATACTCAAGGCCCTGCAGCATCCATGCATCATCGATATATTCGACATGTTCGTTGTGCGAAGTGAGTTTCTGTTCTACCACGGCCTCCCTCTCACGATCAGGTTTACGTCGCCCCTTGCGTTTCCGTCTAGGCAGAGGAAAGGAGGCACCGTTGAGCGTGTACATGGTGTTTCCGTACATGGACCATGATCTGGCGGGGTTGTTAGAGAATGACAGGGTGAAACTGTCGCCGAGTCAGATTAAGCTGTATATGAAGCAGCTGTTAGAGGGAACGGAGTATATGCACCGGGTATGAGGTTTTGCGTCGTTCAAGCCCTTACCAGAACTGACCATGTCGTTACAGAATCATATCCTTCATCGAGACATGAAGGCTGCGAATCTACTCATTTCGAATACAGGATCTCTGAAGATTGCCGACTTTGGTCTCGCTCGCGCCTTTGACCCTAGCATCGTCCGAAATGCAGAGTCCAAGGATAGTCATCCTTCAAAGGAGCGGAAATATACGAACTGTGTCGTCACGCGGTGGTATCGTCCTCCTGAGCTACTTCTAGGTGCTAGACAGTATGGCGGCGAGGTGGACATGTGGGGTATCGGGTACGTCATTTAACAAGATATCTGGGTGGGATTGTTTGCAGGTGCTCAGGTGAATACGCATAGATGCGTGCTCGGCGAGATGTTCGCAAGGAAACCCATTCTACCAGGCTCATCCGATCTCGACCAGCTGGAGAAGATCTGGCAACTGTGCGGTACGCCGACGCAGATCACATGGCCCAACTTTGATACTCTGCCTGGCTGTGAAGGTGTGAAGCGGTTTGCTCTGCACCCCAGACGAGTAAAGCAGACCTACGATATGTCAGTGCACGTACGTCGCGTTCGAATTGTCGACTGACCTTGGTTACTTCTACTAGGATTGGCGCAGAGACGTGCGATCTGCTTGACAAGTTACTCACTTGCAATCCTCGAGAACGCATCACTGCGACGCAGGCACTCGACCATGATTACTTCTGGACTGATCCGCTTCCCGCAGACCCTCGAACGTACGTAGCCCACATCACGAACTCACCATAGTCGACTGACCATAGTTTGAATAGACTACCTGTGTATGAAGCGTCACACGAGTTTGACAAGCGCGGTCGACGACAAGCAGCAATACCACCCGCTGTACCTCACCGCCCCGAACCACCCGCACGTCCTCACCCTGCGCCTACTCAACCACCTCCGCCGTACTACGGCCGCCCTCCACCCCCTCGAGAGTCCTACCGAAACGGTCCGCATCACTCACGCGGACCTCCCCCACTGCCGCCGCCCCCTGCCACTCTCCCGCCTCTCGTACTCCGTCCAGGGCAACCACTTCCCCCTATGTACCAACAACCTATCGCCTTTCCGCCGCATCTGCCTGCTCGGCCGTCGTCACCGGGTAGAGGTGGCGATCGTGATCGTGGGTATCGAGGACGTGCGCCATTACCTCCTCGGGACGATGCGCCTGGGCTAAATTATGGTTAGTCCTGTGCCCGTTGCACGTTAAACGTTGAGCTGCCGTCGCCTCTTCGCATTTGCTGTCGAAATTTGGTTTTGTAAGTTGCTGTCACTTTGCCTTGCATCTGCTATAACATACATCACACATTCTCTTGTAATCCAAGTCACATATATGTATCAGGGTGAACTATCGTTGGTTATTTGCGAGAAGGTTCAGATTTTGTACATCAGTGAAGTTTGAGGAGTGAGTTGAGGATGTAGAGTTCAACACGTTCTGCGACTACGTACTACGTCCGACCGATGCTCACCAACTCGAGCTCAATCTTTCCATGTACATGTCATGTAAAGTACAGCTCCCGAGCCGGACCCTCGCGTACATCGTGTGTCATCGTCGTGCGCTGTCGGTGTCATCCGAGTCATTCTCGTCTTCGCCGCCCATAGCCATCGCGCCCTTACCATCATTGTCGTTCTCACTCTCATTGTCCCCACTTCTGTCCTCGCTCTCAGCAGGCTTGCTCCGTAAAAATTATATAAGTCACATCTCTGTAGCCCCCTAGGGACTCGGGCACCCTATCATACCATATAATTCCTCGGCCAGGCTGACATTCAAGTTGCTCCGTTCCACTACTATAGGTACTAAGTATTAATTCACGCGTCGCAACATACAGAGTCAACTGCCCGCAATGTTTCTCGCCAAAGAAAACGAGAAGAAAGCCTACGATGCGATGCAGAAGATTCAAGCTGTAGACGCCGTGAGTGATAGGCAGAGTAGTCTCAACTTGACGAACCGCGAGCTAACGTGTCAGATACCCAGGCCGGCGAATGGGATAAGCTGACAGAGGAGGACTTGTTTTGGTCATTGATACACTGCGTCTATGAGCAGTGAGTGGTCTGGCTAGCTCGTTCAACCTATTCAAACTCTGGCCTGTGCTCGGCCCTATAGCATGAACTCGGACCAAATTCTGAAAAGGCCAACGGCCAACGTACCTTGGTGCACAGACGAGTGGAAGGCAGAGGTCCGCGCAAAGTCGAAAAAGGCATTCGATATGGTATATGCCAGAGTCGGGGACAATCATGCTTATTGCTGACCGCAACTCCAAACCTACAGTTCTTGGGCTATATGCCACCGGAGGTTAGAGAGAGATTCTCGGAGTCGAAGGCGAGTACGAGTCGGGAGTGCCTTCCTGACTTCGACTTCAAGTACATGATACTGACGACATACAATCATCATCTAGACGGTCTCAGCCGACCATGTCGCAGGCTATCTTCGCGAAACCTGGGAGAGTCGCGATTTCTACGACGATTGGCGCGGACGCTGGAAATGGAGATGGTGGGGGTACGGCCACCCCATGCCCACGTACAAGGAGAGAGTCGAATATGTGTATGCCATGACGGAACTAATAGAAAAACGGAAGAAGAAGAAGGAGAAGGAGACACGGATGCTTACCAAGAAGAAAGCAGAAGAAGTGGCAGAGACGAAGGCAAAAGGCAAAGGGAAGAGCAAAAGGAAGGCGAAGGCCAAAAGACAGAGCCCGGGGCCAGCGAAATCAAACTTGGTATCCTCAACGCTCCCCCTTGCCCCTACTCCCCCTCCTGCCACGTTTCAACCTTCAGAAGTGGCGGTGGTGAGCGAGCTACCGATGGATGTCTCTCCAAGTCCTCCGGATCCAGCTACTGGTCCGACCGTCATGGCAGCTGAGAAGATGCTCAGCGAGTTACAACTTTAGCACTCTGTACCTTCAAGGCCACGTTACGTCCACTCTCGGATACGCAGCATTGGCAGCATCGACAGGGGAGACACCTTGACCGATAATCTATAGCCGTGGCAACGTGGAGAACGTATGAGGACCATGCACTCGGAGTCGCCTAGGGCGGGAACTCGCGACGCTTCATCGGCACTCAGTATTCAGTAGCTATTCAAGTTCTTTAGTGGCTAAGTCAAATTGAACGGATTATTGCACAGCACTATCACATTGCAGACCTCGACATGTCCCTTATTTCGTCCTCCATCCTCCCTTCCAAGCGTGTCCCCGATCACCCACCAGCGGCCACTCACGTCGACGCGTAAACATGCGCAACGTTAGATTTGTACGAGCCATTCCTGTTTATATTCACAGTATACATTGAGAAATTCTAGCCATCATGCATGAGTACATGTTATCGTCCCAGTCACCTCAGTAGGTGTTGGGCCGGGAGTAATGCATTAGAAAGTGACAGTGCTGAGCCTACTGGTGGTCTACGACATCTTCTGTGTACCAGTTCGGCATGTCGACGAGCTTCTCGTAATGTTTGATTATCTTTGACATTTCGGCGATATCGATGAACTTGTTTGCGAGGAATATCTAAAGTTGAACATATGAGGTTTTTCTCCGATATACTCCACGAATGATACGAACGTACCATTAGAAACCACCTGAGGGCTGTCCAGCCGGCTGCACGGTGTATCATGACATAGTACTCTTGCAGGAATGCTATGAGCTGCTCGCAGCGATTTCCAAAGACGAATGCCTCCCTGAAAAATTCAAATTCGTCACGAAGCAGCGTAGATGATTAACTCAGTCGGGAGCGAGCGAGCGAGTGAGGGACGGCTCACTTGTTGAGAAGGATCCATCGGTTCCAAAGCGCGAGCATAACTTTATCTTCATCGTCGAAATCATCGTGCTCATAAATTTCCTCCTCCCGCTGAGTGATGGACCATGCCAAAACGCCGAATGGCTCCATGGGTAGCTCATCGAGGAGGTCGTATATGCGGGAACCGCCTGGCCGACAAGACTGCAAGGGCGGTTCAGCGGCGCGGCTGTAACGTGCGTTCTTCGGTGGAGGTATGAGTTTGCCATCGTCGGAGATACCTGTCCTGGGAGGCGGGCGAGGAGCGGATAAGGATTCCTCAGCGATGGCATGACTGGTGCTGTCTTCCGAGTGAGATGGGCTACCCGGAGACTGAGCACCAAGCAGAATATCGTCGGAATCTTCTTCGCACTTCAGACGGGGCATCTCTTCTGCCGATGCAAGGCTGGTTGCGGCTAAAGATATATTGCCGAGTTGAGTAGTAAGATCTGCAGCTTGCCCGACTACATCAAATGCGGCCTCTTCTGGCGGATCTCTGTACATAAGTTTAGTACTGGGGTGGCAAACAGTTGAGGCAGCCACAGCTATACATACGGAGACGAGGGCCCTGGAAGTTCGCGTGCATCTCCGGGCTCCAAAGTTTGTTCACCCATTCTGTACAAAGGTGATAAGTGAGAAGCTGTCCACTTGAGGAGGATGGACCACTGTGTTTTCTGGCTCGTGGCATCAGTGGCACTTGTCCAGACACAATCCACCTCAGCATGATCATACTTCACATGGCATTCGAGCATTTCGCGGGTATCGAACGTCCCATGGAAATCACACAGTGGGCAAGTCCATTCCGGGTCCACAAAGGCACAGTCTTCCCAATCGTCATCCTCCGTCGAGCGAAATCTGTACGTCACCCGAAAGGGAAGCTCCGGTGCCGTAGAGGGAGCGGTAGGTACTCCCGAGTCAATGCAGAATTGGTGGAAACCGAGACGTAATACACGAGGAAGGAATGGTGTTCGACCACGGAACCGCCACTTGGACGGTTTTAACAGGGGATGGAGGGCTGCAGATAGTCTGCGCCGGCTTGCATGATGTTCGTCCTCGGACGGCTCGGACGATTCTGAATCGCTTGGGATAACAATGATCTCCCGGACTTCGTCTTCTGTTTCGGTATCCGATTCATCTAAGGATCCTTCTGTGCCGGACGCGGAGTCATCGTCGCTGTCTGCTAAGAAACGCTCTCGTAGAAGTGTGGGCCTCTTCGCGGACTTGCTTGCAAATTGCTTCCTCGGAAGCAGGTTTCTCGAGGGCTCTAATACCTCCGCACGATCGTGTGTGTGGTGGGGGTCACTGACAGAGGTTCTTACGTGAGTGAAAAGCGGAAAGTAGAACAACGGGCCGGTGGCATAAGTACACACATGTCTGGATCAGCAGGAGAGTCGATAAATTCGACGTCGATGGGGTACAACACGCCGTCTCGCTCATAATAATGGCCACCCGGAGGTGTTCGCGCTCTCGGCATGAGAGTAGGATGTGCAGGACCGAGGGAAAGATCGTCCCCCGGTTTTTTTGTTCGCTGTTTGTGCTTGCCAGCAGGAGCTGCCGAAATTGTGGGACGACGTAGGGAGCTAGGGTAGGTCGTCTTTGTGACTGCAAAGCCTGGTGCCCCTGATCCAAAAAGCGCTGACCGAGGGTGCGCCACGATCGACTGAGCATGCGCTCGGTGTGATGCATTCGTATTCGTGGACGGCGGCGCAAGACGGGCAGTATACGGTGAGGCAGTCTTAACAGCTGTCATTGCTAACCCTTGTCGTGACGACTGTCCATGTCTTCTAGGATACGATCTGAAATATCCACGCGTAGGAAGAGGTTGGGATCCACTACCTCTGAGGGTATGCCCTTGTCTGCGAGCAGTATACTGCGATGATTCGGCCATCGAGAATCGACTTTGGGTGAGTGAATGCAGCAACCTAGAGCGTACGTACTTCTCAGATAGTTTCAGACAACCGTCTATATCGTTAGTCAAGATGGTCCTAGATCGAGATGTTATTTGTACGTTAAGAAACTTGGTGGTGTGCCAGAGTAGTGGCGGATGAGTTTGCGAGCAAAGCGTGTTTGCACTTGTTAGGATCAGAGGCCTTTGCATCACAAGGCCAAACACTGATGCTGATTGACGCGAGAGTAATAATATTCCAGGTCTGGCCACCACCGCCTTAGACCGCGACGACGACCGGATTGTCGACAAGCCCCAACTATGGGCTCCCCCTCCAATGCTCAGGCGACGTCAGAAGTTGGTACGTATGAGATGCCAGTCCGAGCGTTCGTGTTAAATGTACCTATCATCCTCTGGCAGATTACAGCTACTTCGGAGGCGCGGAATCCTTCACTGAAGGACGGCCTCCACGTCGCACTGCTGTCGTCGTTCCTAGTACCAAGGATGACGGCGTTTCGAAGTTTGGACCTCCCCAGGACCCGTCTGACTTTCTCTGGCTGATGACGGAGGAGCCACATCGGAGTAGAAGAATGGCAATCATGAAGGCTCATCCCGAGGTACGCTGTGACACGGAATCCTCTGAAAACTGGTGTTTCACCGCCTTTATAGGTGACCAAACTAATGGGACACGAGCCACTCACAAAGTGGGTTGTTCTGGGTGTCGTCTCCCTTCAACTGGCTGTCGCTGTCTGGCTTAGACATACGAACCCGCTTTCGCTCTGGTTCATCGCGTGCGCGTACGCAATCGGCGGGACACTGAACCACAACCTCTTCCTCGCAATCCACGAAATCACCCACAATCTGGCTTTCAAGGGAATCGCACCGAACAAGGTTCTGGCCGTGATTGCCAACCTCCCGATTGGCATACCTTACTGCGCTACGTTCAAGGTTTGCGGAGGTCATCGGACTTGGTCCACACATTTCTTACGACGCGATTAGAGGTACCACCTGGAACACCACAAGCAAATGGGAGAAGACGGTGTCGACACCGACCTGCCAACGCGTCTTGAGCTGCTAGTGCTGAACAACGTGTTGGGCAAGGCTTTCTTCGTGTACGTACATTCCCTTCTCCTCTTCTGTAGTACTCACGTATCGTGCAGCACGTTCCAAATACTCTTTTACGCCCTCCGACCCGGTTTCGTGCGCTCGCAGCGTATCACGAGTTGGCACATCTGGAACATAGCCACTCAGCTTGTCTTCGACTACATCCTCATCAAAATGTTTGGGGTGAAACCGTTCGTCTACCTCGTCATGTCCAGTTTCTTCGCTGGCAGTTTGCACCCATGTGCTGGCCACTTCATTGCTGAACACTACCTCTGGGACGGTCTCGAGCAAGAGACATATTCATACTACGGCCCGCTCAACATCCTAGCCTACAACGTAAGTCTTTCTTCCCTTGCGTTCAACTCGGCTCGTTCTATATACTGATGTTGACCAGGTTGGATATCACAACGAGCACCACGATTTCCCTGCCATCCCGTGGACACGCCTCCCTGCCCTGCGCAAGCTCGCCCCGGAATTCTACGACACCATTCCGTCTCACCCGTCTTGGCCCATGGTGATGGTCAATTTCATTCGAGACCCGGACGTCGGCATGTACTCTCGTGTAAAACGGCTGAGCAAAGCTGAGCGCGAGGCAGCGCTCGCGGCATCGTCATCAGCGTCTGAGTCGCCAGATGGTGTTACCAGCGAGTAGTACATTAAATTCATGTGTGGTATTAGTGTGTAAATCGCTGTTACAGGCGATGCAGGTCACGTTAAACAATAGACAATCTTGGTTCGTTCTGTGTCTAAGTTATACTGTCACGCATGTTGCTACATAATACGTAGTACGGCCAGTAGGCAGCCCACGGCGCTTTTCCTTGCCTCGCGTACTTTGCACTTTGTCGCATTCTTTGTGCTCGTACACGAACATTCTCCTCAATGCCCCCAAGCACAGAAATCCCGCCGTTAGGCATCTCGTACGAAGGTGAACTGGTACACGCAGTCAGCGGCGGAGAGGGCGAATGGCTGCCTTTCAATAAACTGAAGCATTACACGAACGCGTTCATTCGTCAAAATGGTAAGGTGGGTGCAAGCTTGTAGGTTTGCTTGTTGTATGCTTTTCAAGTGTTGTCGCTTGATGCGTTCAAGTCCCCCACGGAAACTTACCGAAGAGTTTGATAGATCTTGCTAGGTTACAAGAAACGCGGCTTCGGAGTGGGATTGTAAGTTTGTCCTGCGACCTTCTCAGACAAAACTAACTCATATAATCGCCCTTTCGCAACATCAGGTATAATGGGTTCGGTGGCAAAGTCGAACCTGGAGAGACGGCCGCGCAAGCAGCCGTTCGAGAGCTAGAGGTATGTTTCAGATTTCTAACGTTTATGGCTCCATTATTGTAACGATGGATGTCCCATGAATTCGAATCTCGTGTGTTTGGCAGGAGGAAGCAGGCATCACTGCACCATTGCGTCGATGCGGATCCTTGTTCTTTATCCTCGAAGGTCTGGAAGAGGCTTTCTGCATCGAGCTGTTCGTGGCGGAAGAGTACGAGGGGACTATCGTAGAGTGAGTATTACATAATACTATCCTGATGCATCATGCACTTCTAGCGTGCAAACAGTATTGAACGCACACACTCCCTAATGTAGGACCGACGAAATGCGCCCGGAATGGTTCTCGGACGGCACAGACCCGAAGTCAACTCTTCCACCCATCCCGTTGAAGCAGATGTGGGCGGACGACGAGTTCTGGATGCCGTTGTTTCTCGCCAACAAACCATTCGTAGGACGGGGAGATTTCGCAAAGGATAATCGGATGCTCAGGTGTTGGTTTGGCGAGCAAATCCTGTAGACGCTCCTTGTTCTTATTCTAATATACACACAAATCGTGTTCGGTAGATATAGAGTGGGGTCAGGTATGCATGTCAATAGCACTTCTTCTCCGCTAGATACTCGTAGCGAGTTCTCCCTTGAGCAACCCTAAAGCGATTGACGCGGTCCCCCACGACGATTGAAATCCTCCACCTCCATGACTGAACAAAGAGCAACATCAGTATCAGATCGAGATGATCACTCGTCGCAGCTAAAGCGTTCCTACCCATAGTTATAAATAATAGGGATCGTCTTCCCATTGAGCTCGAGCTTCTCGGCTTCAAGACGAACTCCTCCCTTGCGCGCAGGGCGGAAGCCACAGCCTTCCTCCAAAATGAGTTGTCGCAGGTCGTCTACCGTCGGCGCACGTTCAGCACGGATCTCTGGAGGCGCCAGTTCCGGACAGAGTTCCAGGGCCCTTTCCAGGATTTCTGTGGTAGTCGACGGACGAGCGACGGGGTACCAGTCATTGTCGACTTTAGTACCTCCAATGATAACCTGTAAGCCGATCGATTGATTCGGATGTCGTAATCAATGTATAAGGAGCTAGTAGACCTACATCGCCAGATCGTCTTGGGATGACGTAGGTCCAGAGTCCCTGTTCTGCGTGGCTCGCCGTCCTACCGAAGCGAATCCAGGGTGCGCGTAGGAGGACCACCTGTCCACGCACTGGGAACACATCCTTATCCTCTACGCCACCCAACGTCCTAGCACCCAATCCGGCACAAACTACGATGGCGTCGACCTGAGACTTGGTTGCGCGCGCGGGTGAGGCGAAAACGTGTGGGCCGCCTTCGGCGATTTGACTGATGTGTTGGACTGTACCTCGCACGATGGTGCCTCCCCTGGCTATGAAACGCGAAAGGAGGTAGTTGCAGTAGGCGGGTGTGTCGATGGTGAGCGTCGTGAAAGATATGCCAGCCTCGGTGGAAGGGAGAAGCGCATCGGATGGCAGGACTTTGTGCTACAGAGGATGACCGTGTTGGTCAGGGTTGATTGATGCAGATTAGGTGGAACAATACGACTTACATCAGGCATCCAGTCGAGGTGGACATCTCTACCGTCATAGAAATAGTCTGTTTGAGGCAGACGAAGGAAGCAGCCCTCTGCTTCAGCTCCTGGGGCAGACAAGTCCCACATCACCTTGAAGGTTTCCTGATCGATGGCTGCAAACGCATGTAATGTTGAGTAGGAGAAATGTGGTAGCGAACGCACCTTGCTGCTTCGCATCGCCCTCAGCGTGGCTGACATGATGAGCTCCCTGATAGAAGGCATTATTAGGTCACAGTTCTTTTCACCGAACGACGTACTAACCGCCCAGAGACTGGTATACTTGATCGTCTTGGGATCGGAGGGGAAAACCTCTGCGACTATCGTGACATTGTAGCCACCTTCCTCTTGAATCTTGACGGCTGTGGTCAAACCCACGACGCCTGCGGCGTATTTAACAACCAACATTACTTTCTGGCACGCTCACTCTGCCAAAGTCGACTTACCTGCACCTATGACCACAACTTGTTTGTCGGTTTGTGAAAAGGACATAGTGGTCCTCGTCGACAAAATCCAAGTACGAGGCCTTTTATCGAATAAGTAGCTAGCGCTATCAAATTAGTGTCATGATCCAAGTACTGACTGCGATTGGGCACTAACCTGATCTGCGGGAACAGAGGTTTCGTCAGGTCGAAATTGTTTGTCTGTGGCAGCGAAGGACGTCAGATTATTAGCAGATTGACACCCATAGCAGTTGGCACACGATAGTTTCGGACAGTGTTCAAAGTTCTATATTGTTTTTAGTCGAGTCATGTTGCCCACCCTACTATCTAGAAGACCATCATCGCGCGCACGCATAGAACTGCTAGCGAAAAGGGGACAAAGTTCCTCTCAGCCAGCTGAATAATGACTTTTCCCAGTTGACAAGCATGAAAAAAGCGATAAGGTAGCTGGCCGTAGAGAGCAAGACGAAGCGATCACCAAGCGTCTTATACGGAAAGCGAAACTCAGCTTCAATCTCCGCCGCAACGTAATGGCTTCGGAGATTGAACTATTGTTGTCATCAGATCTCAATTGCATCTCGTACGGCGGCATTTCGGCAATGTTGTCATAAGCAATTGTAATGAGGGGGCCGACCGAAGACTGCGTACACAGACCACTTTATCCGCAACCTCCATGAAGTTCAACACGCCTCTTCCTCAATCTCTGCCCAAAGAATGCAACAAGGCCGCGCAAATACGTATGTCATTCCATCTTCACGTCAGCTCAGACACTGACATCTTTCCAGTCAAATCATTCGTTGACAGTGGCAATAATGGCTTGGACGGGGTAAGCTACATGATCATCATTTCGTGAGGATGTGAGCTCACTCTTCAGGTTTCAATTGCTAGGTTATACCTAGAAGCGTTTTAGAGCACGCAAAGGGCTTTGCTATCTTCACCGTATTCAAAGCAGGCTTCCTGTTCTCCGCCCGAGCAGGCAGTGGGGTCGTAATAGCCAAGCTCCAGGACGGAAGTGAGTACAAGTCACCCAATCTAGTCGTCATCTATCATCTCAATAATCAAGGATAGCATGGAGTGCCCCTAGTGCCATAGGAACTGCAGGAGTTGGTTTCGGTGGACAGGCAGGCGCAGAGGTCACTGACTTCCTCTTGGTACTCAACTCTCGATCGGTACGCCTTACACTCACGTATCACCTCGATGCCTATTGACTAATATCGCTCTAGGCTGTCGTAAGTGTCATATGGTCCTATCGTCGTATCTTTTCTCACCATATCGCAGACTTCTTTCATGGCAGCGGGTTCCCTCACGATCGGCGGAAACCTCAGTGTAGCGGTCGGTCCGCTCGGCCGCAATGGCGAGGCGCTAGGTTCACTCAATACGAAGGGCAAAGTAGCAGCCATGTGAGTTCGATAACTACTATTTGGAGTGCGGTTATTGACTGGAAGGTAGGTACACGTACTCGAAAACGAGAGGTCTGTTTGGTGGTGTATCTCTAGAAGGTTCCGTGATTGTGGAGCGTCAAGATGCCAACGCTCAGGCATATCGCTCAGATGTCACGGCCAAGATGCTTCTTAGTGGCCAAGTCCCACCACCGGATTGGGCACAGTCGTTCATTCAAACGCTCGAGTCATGTACCGGGATGCCCGGTAACAGGCAGTGGGTTGACGAGAACGACAGACGTCCAGACGATGGGTATCTCTTTGGTGGAACCGAAAGTCCTCGCAATGAGAATGGTTCCAGCCGCAAGAGGCCTGGAATGGGCAGCCGGAAAAACAGCAGTGTCGGGTCGTATTTCGACTTCAACGAGGATTCAAGCCAAACAAGCCGTCCCCTTGGGAGAGCACGCTCTGCCACCGCTCCAAGTTCTTCACCTGGAAACGAGCATGATGAGCCCACAACCGACTTCTTTAGTACGAAGTTTGAATCCGACTTCAATCCAAACTCTGTTGAAGGTCCTCGGAAGGGCCCGCGCTTTAGCACCGCTAATCCACCACTCGGCACCAATGGCTACCCCTTCCAAAGCGGTGTCTCCGACGTCTCATCTCCCAAGAGATCCATTAGTGCATACACACCCTCGTCGTCTCTACGGTTCGAAAAGAAAACGAATCCGTTTGATGAAGACTCAGGGTATGGCGGGCGCCCTTCCTTCGATTTCGAGAACAACAGTGACCACGATCGAGACGTATTTGGAGCACCTCTATCAACTCCTCTCACTCCGGCCAGCCCACCACCGAAGCTGGCACCCAAAGCTGAGCTCTCTCGTCCGCTTCAGCCACACGAAGGCATTGCCAGGGCTATCGCTCTGTACGACTTCAACGCGGTACAGGTGAGCATCAACGTCCTTTAGCTTGATCCTGCTTATATAAGGCTTCCCTTTCCATTAGTCCGGTGATCTGTCCTTTAAGAAAGGCCAAGTCATTACCGTCACGGAGATGAGTAAGAATACTGATACGTGGTACGCATCGAGTTATCGCTGTATTGCATAGTATAGTATTGACGTCGTATTGTATTGCTTTAGGTGGACCGGGAAGGTCGACGGGGGCACCGGAATCTTTCCTGCTAATTTTGTCGAAGTGGTTTAGATCTAGGGGCATGCAGCCCAATTCGCTGCCTTCACGCTTGCGATACCTATGGACTTCTGAACGAGGGGTCACTATATAATTGAGAAGAATGTATTGCTAAGACTGTACGATGTGTGCTCGCTTGTACTATGTGTTGTAGTCTGTTATCTCGTTGTGCTTTGTGCTGTTTGATTCCTACCGTATAATTGCTTCTAATTGGACAAGCTATGTGACAATCTCAGAGACAGACCAGAATTCGTGTACGCAAATCGATTATAAAAATAAATAATTACACCACCTCACTATATTTTGGGGGAGGATCGTCAGACGATAGAGGTGATCGCTGCATACTAGGGCTATAGGCTACACGCGGCCTAACCCACCCCATTGACTGAGCGAGGAGCCGCGGTATCTCGGTCAATTTGGCCTCACTCCACTGTGGACGCTGGCTTCCACTTCCTCCCTCTGAAATACCTGGTTCATGTATCCTGATCGTTGAAGAATGAGAGGAAGAGCTGCCTTGCTGGGCAATCATGCTCGAGTTGTCTTCTACTGAGGGGTCCAGGGTATTTTCCGTCGTATAGAGGTTTGACGTGCCCTTATACAGGTAGGGAACACCCAAAGATGATAGAGCGGGTGGCATCGCCACGTGAGGCCCGGGATATGTCGAGGACGACGTCGATGATAGAGGAAGCTGATGAGACTCCGCGTACATAGGAGCAGGCATGGGCGGTACATCGTCCGCGGGGGGTTCGAGCACCAGTTGGTTGCGCGGCAGACTATCGGAAGTCCCTATAACGTGGAAGTCTCGTCGAGAATCAGAGGACTTTTCGAGGTCGTCCCGCTTCTTGTACTGCTTGCGAGCACGCAAGAAGAGCAGTGTGCAGCTGACGAGAAATGAGATGCCGACTAGCGGAACGAGCGTTGCTAAAAGGCACAGCCTGATTTTCGATCGATTCGCGGCGAGTAGTGCGGCCTTGGCCTCAGACGAGGTCTTTGGGCGTGCGGTCGAACTCGACGTGTGCTTCGAGGCTCTTGATATTGACCTTGACTCTGAGCTCGTCGCTGGTGTGGAATTCATTATTTGCGAGGAACTGGTAGCATAAGGCTCTGTCAGCGAGAAGAACTAAAATATGTGGTCGATCAGCGCACTTTGAAGATGGATTCTCGACTGCGGCATCAATGGCATAGTTCAGCGTGCTGAGAGCTTCCATTTGTCCCCAAGGTTGTAAAGTATTGGCCGCAGGGCCGTGCCAATCTGACGAGTATAAATTCGTCCCTTTCTCCGTCGCTAAATTGTTGACAGCTCGGTACTGGAAATATGTCAGCTTACTCTCGGCTGTATGACAAAAGCGATGAGAATAGCATACCTGAACGTTCAGATATGCTTGAGTTAGATTTGCTACATCCGGGCTAAGAACGTTCCTACTCCATGCAGTGTAGAGACCTCTTATATAACCGGCTGCCACGTCTCTTAGTTTACCAAGTCGGACGTCCATTAGGAGTACACACCTCTTTGTCCTCGCTGCCCGTTGTTGCTCTTTGCATCCCCTTAGTACAGTATCGATTAGCCTTGCTACCGGTTTTTCATAGCGTGATAAGCAAACCTTGCTGATACGTATTAATCCCGTCTGGTCCAGTCCACGCGCCAAGAATCGAGGATGTGACTATTTGATCTAGACTAAAACATTTAGATATGTGTTGGTCAGAACGTAGCACCATTGCACTTTCCGAGGAGGGCACATACGCGTTTTGAACTGTACTATTCATAGTCTGATTGATATACACACTTAGCCCTTCAATCAGCAGGCCAGTTTGAAGTATGTGCGCCTCGGTATTGGTTCGTTTGCAAGAGGTAAGGTTGACGAACTCAAGGATGACGGAGTGGTTGTAGAGCTGAGAGACCAAAAACTGCGATGATAGGTCTGCCGCTTGCCGATATTCGGTCTCATTGGTAGCCTCTAGTAAGTACACAGACAGTCTGGTAATATGATGGGTTCAGGCTCATAGACAGCATTTTACGGAAGGTATTCCTGCTTACGCCGAGAAACCACTAGGGGAAGCTGTCAGCGCTGATATGGGTGGCGTGGCCGATATGAGGAACTTACCCAAGCACTTCAGACCGGACTAGCGTATTACTCGAAGGCTCGTCACTCTATTGACAGATAACGGTCAGAGTTGGTGATGTTCACGATACCATTGCGTCTGTGCTGCGTACGTTGAACATTCCTCCGATTACAGAGACTGTTGGAAGATGAGCGATGAACGAACTTATTGCAAGAAAGAACGCTAACCATTGTTGCATTCACTCTGGAACCCCACCGTGCGGGTGGGGTGCGTTCCACTTTCCGCGTCGCCCTGCGTGATGAAGTACTGATTTCGAGCCTCCCAGACTGACTTCGCCTGATTCAGGAACGTGTTGTTACGATAAGCACGGTAGGCGTACATCGCAGACAAAGCCCACGAACTATGTCGGGCAGTTATTCAAATAGATCACCATGACCGAACGAAATGGAATACTCACAGACGGTCTACATCCGACGCTTTCTACGAGAAACTCTCAAATTCAGTCGAATGTCAGAGACGAAAAAGCTATTTCGCGCTTACACTATCAACTTCACATGAGAAATGCTGACGTGTATGGGGTGTTTAACACGTACGGATTTACCGCCTCGCTATGTAGCTTCCCAAGATTTTCGGTCACCAGTTTCTGGTATCTCGTGGTCCCCGAAATCGAGTCGTGCAAGGCAATAGATCCTAGAACGTTCGTGGTCTGATGATTGTAGAACGCTATGCACATCCACACATGAATGAGTTTCGCGATCATTAGATGACGACGTACTCACAATAATATCCCTTTTGGCCCATTTGCCCTGTCACATTGAACTGGTCACGCAGGGTATCGATGGCAGATTGAGCGTGGTGAATGCGCTCTTTACGAGTGGAGTTGACAGGGTGATCCTTTTGAGTGGATTGTAAGTATTCGGGTACGTAGGGAGCAAGGGGAATGCATCCTCACCTTCCACGCAGAGGGGATACCAACTCCCATTTCAGCACCAACACATGAAGGTATCATGAGTATACCAGTCGAGAGTGCATGGGCCACTATACGGAAAAGCGAAGAGACACGCATGGCTTTAGGTTATGTCGAGTCCAGATCGGCACAAACCCTATGGTGCGAGCACAGCTCAGCCCACCTGAAGAACGGAAACTCGAAGACTCATTTCATAGTCCTATACCATATTATATGTCCACTGAGCCTGAGAAAATGTCGATATTTATGACGAGAGAAGGTCGACGGTCTGTTCATCAGTGCTCGACGTCCATCTTGAACCTGTTGAGCGCGCACCGGACCTATCTGGAAGGCATCCTCCAGCAGCGGGTGCTATTGGCTGCCATTCAACGGAACCTTTTGTCACCTTGAGCAGGAGTAGTAGATGTCGCAGTCGAGCTACTCGATCTACCACATCGTTGATCTTGTACACGGTCTCATTGTTGTCGAAGATTCGCATCCCTAGTCGTCTTTTCTTCCTGCTAGGTAAGTGAGTACGAATGTTGAGGGCTTCTCCTGTGCATACCTCTTTATATGCCCCGCACGAGGGACGTCGGGCTCGCGTACATACGGGCTGTGCGGAATGGTCCCAACGAATACGAACTCCGGGGATGAGAGTGGCGTTCTATCACTACATCAATGCGGAGAAAGATCATGATGAGCGAATGTTGGAGAGATTTGAGTGCCTCGCTACGTACCTACCATTCGTGATATGTCAGAAAATTAGATCGAAAACCGAATACATTCGCCCACGGTCATTAAGATCACGCACCATAACGAACGTTTGAATCGTCCGGATAACGCAGGCTGACAGCACGTCTTCAAATCTTGTCCGACCAGGGCCGGTTCGTGGGCTCGGATGAAGAGTATGATTAGCGACATGCACAACGTACTGCAGCCAGTGATACCGAGTCGAGGTTCCACGAGTGTTGTCCTGCGTCTACATAGACTGATATATATCACTCTCTCTGGGAGGCTCGAGACGAAGACACCTGCGTTAACTCCGAGACGATCTGTCATTGCAACGAAGGCAGGTAATGAAGGGATAATACAATATGATACAACTACGAGAACAACTTGTTGACTGACGTGTTGCCCTCTTGGTTCTTTTTCAAGACCTGCATAAGTAGACGGTGTCAGCCTCGACCAGATAAGTACGGACACAGTTGCGGGGCATACCTTGGCAACAGCAAACTCGAAATCCTCCTGTGTGACGTGCTGTCGTCTCTCCCGAAGAGCATACATACCAGCCTCTGTGCATATACCCCGCACCTCGGCACCAGAACACTGGCCCATCTTCTCCGCGAGGGCTCGGAGGTTGATTCCTCGTTGAAGGGACATCTAAGACAATATTAGAATCCTCGAGGCGATGAAGAGTCAAAAGGGTAATACCTTGCGTGAATGAATGCGGAGAATAGCCACACGGGCCTCTGGACCCGGCGGAGGGAATTCAATCTTACGATCAATACGACCCGGACGTAAGAGAGCGGAGTCGAGGATATCTGTGCGTTCGATTAGCCAGTGCCATGTAACAACATCCATACCACGCACCGATACGGTTGGTCGCCATGATCACTTTGATGTTCTTCGACGGCTCGAACCCGTCCAACTGGTTCAACAGTTCCAGCATGGTACGCTGCACCTCCGAATCACCACTTCCAGACCCGCTATCGCCTCTCGAACTTCCAATGGAATCAATCTCATCCATGAAGATGATTGAAGGCGCATGTTCTCGGGCCATTACGAATAGTTCGCGGACCATGCGACTACCTTCGCCAATGTACTTCTGTACGAGCTCGGATCCTGATACTCGGATGAACTTGCAGTCTGTGTGGTGAGCGACAGCACGAGCGAGCAGCGTCTTGCCAGTACCGGGAGGGCCGTATAGTAGAACACCCTTCGGTTGAGCGATACCAAGGGCCTCGAAGAGTTCTGGGTGCTTTACGGGGAGCTCGATAACCTCCTTTATTTCCTTGATTTGCTTGTCAAGACCTCCAACCATCTCGTAGGTGCTATCCGGAACCTTCTCGACCATCATGAGCGAGACCAGGGGATCGACTTTGTTTGGAAGGATCTTGTGGATTGTGTACGAATCCGAACGAAGGGCGACTCGAAGTGTTGGGGTCAGAGAGCCGATGTCGATGTCAGATTCAAAGTCCACAACTATCTGAATCTCAGTAAAACGTAGCGTAAAAAGTGTGCTTTACACTCACTGTATTTCCCCTCTGGCTGGACTTTGACCAAGACCTTGTTCTTGCTCATAGCCTTGACCACTTCTCCAACATAACTACCCGGCTCGTGCAGTAGCTGGAGTTCCTCTCTCAGTAGCCGCACTTCCAACAATAATCAGCACGTCGTAAAGGCGAAGAAGTTAGAAGGGGTACGCACCTCTTGCATTGAGCGCATTGCGCTGTGCCTCTAAACGTCGCAAGTTCTGGGTCTTCTGGTTGATGAGGAGCTCGGCGGACTCAATCTTGGCCTGGTAATAAGATTTGAGACCAGGCGGGGTCACCGTCTTTACAGGAACGGGCATCGTTGAAAGAGTCGTGGTAGTCGTTGAGGATGATGGCAGACGCGTTTCGCAGACCAGCTTCAAGTTCAGCAGCGCTGAGCGCATACGCGTCCTTGTCACGTCCTGTCACGTTGAAGCCAACGTGTCACATGTCACAGAATATGGGACACCGTGGCCAATTCCATAGTGAGGGCATTTTCAACTTTAAGAAACATCAAAAGTCATAAATATATCATAGTGAGGTATTCACAGGAGATTGAGGAGCAGACCGCTCCAGTTACGAGCTCCACATCAGCAAAACTTCCTCAAAAGGCAATTTTTATGCCACTACGCCGCGTGGTGTATGACGAAACCAGTGTCTAAATTATACATGCCTAGGATTTTAAGATATCAATTTTACATACTACACTAAAATGGTTAGTATCCTTCATAGCTCAGTTTATCCCATCCTCGACCGAACAAGCGGCCACCGACAAACAGTCTCGGCGTGGGTGACGAAGGCAATAGGCCCTAAGTCACCTCACACATCTAGCGGTCCAGCTACCCATCTGCAACACCACTGTTGAATGTGGAGGTTCAGAAGTTGATTGGCCTCAAAGCGCTCGAGCTGTTCCAACGCTGATGTAAGTAGATCACTATTTCAAAAGGCAAGTTGAATACTATTACACCGTGTGGCCGCAAGAATGTAAACGCGCTAACTAAGTCATGGTACTAAAAATACAGATTTTTAAAATGTTTGTCATCGTTCGTAGCGAGGTAGCTCCTCATCGCCATCTTCAATAGAGTCGTTGATAGCCACGTGCGGGGCTGATTCCATCGCCTGCGCTGCTCGCGCCAGGCGTGCAAATAGTCTCGGATGAGACGTCAGGTCCACTACTACGGAGCTAGAGCCTTGGCTTCCACCCGCCCCTGCCTCTGTCTCTCCGGGATACCGAGGCACTGATGACGGCGAGGTAACTGAGCCAGAGGGAGTAGAGTTGGATGTGGGTATCCGAGGCCGCCTAGTCGGAGTCCTTCTGGTCTCCTGTGAATTGTAAGACGAGCGACGGTCCGCGTACTTGGACGCGATAATCTGTCGTGGACGCGTTCTCATTGGTGTATTCGCATTGGTGTCGTCCTCCGGTATCTGCGCCTGGTGGTATGCTTCAAAATCCCTTGACTCCGAATACGGCCGGGGAGCAGTCTCCATTTCCAATAACTTCTGGCGCTCTAACTGACGTTTTCTTCTTCTGTATATCAGGAATGCCCCCATGACTAGGAGAACGAGTACAGCAGCACCTGCGGCTATACCACCTATGGCAGCGCCGGAAAGAGAGCGTGTGCGATTGATGTCGCTTCCAGAAGAGGTTGGAGGCGTCGATGGGGTCATAGTCGCAATAATTCCATCGCCACTAAGTAGGTAGCTATATTAATAGTGCTTATGGGGAGCTAGTATTGCATGTAAATCACCTTGTCGTGGTAGCCGGCGACGTCACATTTTCGCTGACGATATGTGTTAGCCCGACAGCAGAAAATAAGACGTCCGCTGCAGCAAGTTGGCCAAGGAGCGATAGAATAAACGGAGGGCCGCCCTCCCATTGTGTCGAATACTGATTACTTCCAGGGGTGGATGCGAGGTCTAACAAGGCGTTGAACTGAAAGTAGTCCTTGAGGTTAGTGGAAGCGATTCGGCATCAAATCCACACAGCTCACCTGAACATTTATATGGCTGCGTATGAGAGTGGCTTCAGGGGTATCGGACGGTATTGTCATGTATCGTTCGTACAAGCCGCGGATGTAGATCCCTGTGGTCGAGATCGAGTTAGTGCGCTTATTAATATAATCTTAGTGTTCTAGTCACCCTTGAGCGCAAACGATGAGTTTAAGGCAGTAGGATCCATGGAGCCCGTGGGGCCTGTGTTGCACATTCAGATTAGCGAGGGTAAGGGTGATCTGGATCGTAATGCACTGCACCTTCTATGATGATACCGTCTGACGGATTTGTCCACACTGGGTTATGTATCGCCGTCGACACTAGATTAGAAAGACTTGTATGTGATGAGACCACGACTAGAGCAGTGATCCGGCGAGGGTTGGCACTCACAACGATGCATACGAGCTATTCGTCACTCCAAAGATCGGTGTGCTCAGTCCGTCGATGACCCAACCTGAGTTCGCCGTCACTTCCAAAGAGACAGTTTGACACGTCCCCAGGTCGATTCCATCCGAGATGACTTTTCCATTGAACAGATGGTGAGAGATAAAATCAAAGATAAGCTGCGCCGCAGTGAGATACTTCGTATCTGAAGTATACTCGTATAGACGAGCAGAAAGGCTATGCGGGTCAGTCAGCGGGCGATACGTCAAGTAACGTGGGAATTGCCCGCTTACACCAATAGAGATCTACCAAGCTCCTCATTAGTGTGCGTATAGTTAGGTTGTAAGGAGGTTTATACGTACCCAGCAGTTTCAGCATTTACGTCAAGGTTATCAGGCGCATTGGTAACCTGACGATCGTTATTTAATTATCCAGGATATACTTGATGATCAGCACCCACATTGAAGACGGCACCAGCCGTCGTGGCTATCCAAATATTAGCAACGCGTGGGGGATAATGTAGGAGATTTAATTTACTTACCACCATTGCAGGTCGAGGGGAATGTTACATTCCTGGTCTGATGCTTGCCTGACGCAGCATCTTCAGGCGTTACCAAGTACGCGCTCCCTTGTGTCCAGGCAGATTCCGCAAATGCCATTAGCGAATTGTCCTGGTACGCCCTATATGCACTGATGGCCGCCACGCCCCACTGGCTATCCGAATAATATCATCGTTGTTGTTATAGGATGACAACAAAAGAGAATAAAAATCATTCGTACATAGTGTCACTATTAGCCTGAGGGACAGTCCCTCTATGAATCTCTTCAGACATACAGCTAGGAGTAACATGAGGAGACGGAGCACTCACGTATTGCTCAGTGTTGAGCTGAAGGTCGCGTTGAGAGCCCCAAGCACGACGGTCTCGTATGTCGAAGAACTATTGATGTAGTCAAAGGTAGAGATGGAGTGCGTCATGTGGGCGGAATCGGCCAGGTCAAGAGCTACGAAGAGACTTCTTGTGAATGCTCGAATCGATCACGAATAGGAAGGGCTACGTACGCCCAAATCGTCCACTGGACGCATTGAAAGTACGTGTCACGGTGTTCATTAGCCCATCGACAAGCGAGAGACGGTCTTGACGGGTGAGGTTCGAAGTTGTGTCCTAAATCGCATACCATGTAAGCAGAAGGTTATAGTGGACGCATTTTCGCAAGACGTACACGCCAGATTGATGGGACAGTAAAATCTTGTGCGATGACCTGCGAGATTGAAGTGACTAGTATGCAAGTTGTCGGCCATTTGAG
>JAXQGN010000425.1:0-25166 GCA_037039805.1 Irpex sp. M6601 | reverse complement strand
TAGGTAGTTAGACACTGCTTATTACCCTCTTGTACTTTACATTTGTCCCTAGCTCCGCTGACAATAATAATAGGATTTAAAAAAAAAAAAAAGACCAAGCCCGTCGCGCGTCCAGAAATTCAGTGTGATCCCGCAAGTTGAGAGAGGCAATGCCTGTTGGCCTCGTGAGGTAAAGGTATCGTAAGTTGACATCAGCGCGTGTGATAGATGCATTTTACACGACTGTTGCCAGGAACTTCTCTCACAGTCCGACATCCGTCAGCAAGGGGAGATGAGCGTCGGAGAAGCGGAAAACAGGAAGGCGTGGCTGTTCATTTCGCGTTCTGTTCAGGGTGATGGACGGGATGGTAGATCGATTTCCTTCGCCTGAGTAGACGCATCTTTCTCAAGGTTATTTGTAGCGACGGTATTGGGTGGCATCACTCCACGAATATTGGCGTACAAACTCGATAATTCCCGCAAAAGGCTACCATAAAGCGGTGCCGCTCGCTCGCGTGGATGGGTGAGCTGATCAACAGGGGTACTACTGCAGATGTTCCTTGCGATAACCTTGCAAGAGTCTGGAACCATGACGCGATGATAATTGGGGTGCTTTATGGGGCATATTTTGTTCGCATTTACTTCCGCGGCAATGATTCGGGGCCCCTGTCGGTTTTGAGAGGGAGAAAAGCCATGTGTCACCGTGGCAGCGGAGGAGACGAGAGCACACGGGCGACGATAAATACCCTTTTTATTTTCGGAGATATACCGCATTAGGTAATTGTAGATGGGATAAGCCGTCTACGTCGCAGCGCCCTCCAAGCTTGATCCCTAAACCGAACCTGCATTACCCCCGAACTCGCAGAGTCCAGGCTGTGCCTTGGAAATATTTCGTATTTGCGTTGTTTGACTGACGACTTTCTCCCGCTCATGCCTATCCAGCTCCCAGACGATTCGCTTCTCACCTTCCACCCACCATCTGCCGGCATTCCCTGCGGTACCGACGACCACAACGACAAATTCCCCACTTTTGGCTTTCACATTCTCTCACCAGGCACACCGACCTTCTACGGGGGCTATGGCAGCCTAAATCAACACCGTAATATTGTCGCAAGAACCTCGCACACGAGCGGATTGGAAGAGTTGCAGGAGGGATACCCACAGGTGAGTGTTTCGTCTGATCTAGGTCGCGCAGGTGGCGGACGCTGTAAAGTGGGTGAAGAAAAGTTGGCGAACCCAACAGCCTGCGGTTTATTCAGTCTACGCGTCTCGCTCGTCCGCGCGGGACGTGTTGCTTGATATAAGGAGACACAACACCCGGGATGTGTGCCCGCTTTAGAATTGCTGAGCTGATGTCTTCTATAGTTATCCCCCAACCCCTCGCCTAGCGAGATATCACACACCATATCTACCTCACGGTCTTTCACCACTCATCCGGACAAACGTTGCCATTCTATTCTTGCGCAGCCCGAGGCTACCATCTCAACAGGATTCGTGATGCCCAAAAAGCGCCGGTCCCTGCAGGCTATCCTGGTCCCACCCTTCTTTCAGTCTGCCATGGCAGCGGAGGGGATCATGGCCCCTCCGACACCTACGTCTACTACCAGACTACGATCCCACTCGGCAGCGGCATCAACCTCGTCATACGTTCTACCACCAGCCATACCCATTCCTCCTATGCCTGAGACTCGTTCGCGTCCAGAACCATTGCGCAACTCGCCCCCGTCTGACTTGCTGGACGATGATCCTTTTGCGGACCTCTCTCCTGCTCCCGCTGTGACTTTGTTCGCGGAGGCATCCGCTTCACAGATATCTCTACCTTCGCACTCTCCTAAGATTGATACTTCGGTAGCCGCTACCGGTTCACTCAAGACATTCCCAACGCCGCGTTCTCCTCTTGCAGGTGATTCTATCGACGCGACGTACGAACGTGGCGGACGATGGCCTGTGCCCCCTCGAACACCTCCGTCAACTCCCATACTTGGCTACTCTGCGATGCCGTCTACTCGACGCCCTCGCTCTTCTGGAAACGGGCAGGCGAGGTCAGCTTACGCGCGTCCAGCCTTCCGCTCGCGACCTTCTCTGCCCTCCCTGCATTCTCTTGCACAGATGCACGTGATCGCGCCAAAGGTGAAGCAAGCATACTCATTACTACAAATTCAAAGACTTATGCGACTATATGCAATAGGTTAAGAGGGGTCGTGTCGGTGCGCAGCTGCCTGCAGAGCCGTGGGAGTCAACGTCGTCTTCGGACACAGACTCGTATGACGACCACGATTCCGATTCGAGAAGATCATCCGGATTAAGTACGATTCGAGACTCACGATTATATGCTTCTGAGTGTGATGACGAGTCGATTGACAATTCTTCCTTCGACGACTCCTGTCAGGACGACGAGGAGATTGTCCGATCTACCACGCCACGCGCTTCAGAGGCGAACATGTTGGGTAGTCGACCTAACCCGTTGGTCCGTGCTCAATCAGACCCGACACCCTCCCGCTCTACCTCGAGCTTATCCTTCTCCTCTGATGCGCCTGACTTCTCGGATGAAATAGTCAGCTCGCCAGAGACTTCCTTTCCCTCCACACCGCAACTTCCCGTCTCTATACCCGGACACGCGTCTTCACATGGACCCGAAGGTTACCAGTATATTCCGGACAGATTCCCGAGACAGGCAACGCATTCTATATATGACGACCTCGCTGCCACGCTCGACTACGACTACTCGCAGGCCATCTCCCAGCTTCACAGGCGACCGTCGACCCTCGGGATTGCCATTTCTGGGGTCGCCACATCTACTCAGCGCGAGGAGGAAGGCGACTGCGATTTCGAACCAGGCACATCCGCGCGAACTATTCGGAGCCCCTTCCAAACAGATCATCAGCGAACTCCTTCGACACAGAGTATCTCCTTGGAGTGGACGACGGAGATGGACGTCAACCCGCTTTCGCCTATTTCAACAGGTTCCTTCGTAAGCAGTGAGACGGCTTCATCTGGTACATCCAGCGATTACGGCGAGGAGGTCGATTTCTTGAGCTTCCATAGCGACTCGGATGAGGATAGCGACGGTGGCTCATCTGAATACATCTCTGCGCTCGGGATATTACCTGAAGCCGGTGCACGACCTGATTCTCCAACAAGGCCATCTCGGTCTTACGTGCGCCGTCGTATAGTAGCAGGGGAGGAGGTGGAGGTGGAGATGAGCGATAGTTCAGGTGCGGATATCACTGCTCGCTTAGGGCAGCTTGACCCGTCGGAGACCGAGTCGAGCACTTATGCTTCTGCTCCGGAGGAGATGGTTGATAGTGAAGGTGGGCGACGCGGCGGTTACAGTGGTTCCAGAAATGTTTCCTCGGAGTACAACCGAAGTCACGGAGTAAACGGGTATAGTGGTTCGCACGGTGGAGGCAGTGGAGGCGCGGATGGGTGTGGCGGGGGTTCGGGCGGTGGACGACGAGGTGGTGGTGGCGGGGATGACGATTGGAACAGACGGCCGCCGCCGCGTACGTCTGTCCCTGCGCGCAACGATACCGATACGGACGAGGACGAGGAAAGCTCAGATGATGAAAGCGAAGTGAAGCCGGCTCCTCGAGTCAGATCGCCACGCATTCCATCTAGTCCGTCTGGTACTGATGATGATGTGCCGTTAGCGCAGAAGATGCCTACAGCTCTGAAGGCGCAACGAACTATTCGGAGACAGATCAGGGACGAGAGAGATGAGAGACGGAGAGCACGTAGTCTTCGTCGGCCAGGGACGTCTGATAGGTCTGCCCCCGTTTCCCCTCTGCCTCCCTTGCAAGCCCTACCACACGACAGGTATATCCCCCCGCCGCCTTCCTCATCCGCCGCAAAAGCTTTCGCTATAGAATCTGTCACTGCGCCAGTCAAGCCAAAGCCCCATGTCGTGCAAGAATCCGCTCATCAGTCAGCCTCCGCGCCAGTGGGCCGTCCACGCACCAAGACGATGCCGAGTCAAACCTCTAGCCCATTCAGCGTCGGTGACCTCACTAAGAAGTTGCTTCGCGTTCAGACGAACTCTACAGCTAGCAACACCCTTGCTGTCCCACCTACGCCATCTGCCATATCGCGAAAGACCTCTCAGGATCTCCCATCGCCTATGCCACGGTCACCGTTGCTCGGGAACGTACCCTTTGAAGGAGGCTCACGATCGTCTGCGAACCCTACATCGCAGGAGGCTGCAGGGGCCCAACGGCGTCTCATGCATATGCGCTCGTTCCACCGACCGCGCACGACTACCGATGAGGTGGCCCCGCCTCTTCCTACTTCTGTCTCCGGGTCTGGGTTGCACCGTAGTGCGACGAGTGCCAGCCGGAAACATCGGGACGTCCCTCCACCATCGAGTATGCCGCGACCACCGTCCAGGGAAGAAGCAGGTCGCACGAGTCTGGACAGAGCACGCTCTACCCGATCTCACTCGAGGAGGACAAGTGCAGATCGCTCGGGTAGACCTTCAAACGAGATGGCGCGTCCACCGTTGCCACCATTGCCATCCGGGGAGATACTACCTGTTGTGATGGCTTACCAGCAGCGGATATTCATTGATACTCTGCAGAAGTATTGTCAGCTGGAGTTGAGTTCTCATTCGACAGCACACGACGCACTCGAGTTGTTGCAGAATCAAGGGTATCTAGACGGGAGCGCGAGTGGTTGGATGATTTTCGAGCTTTGCCAAGATTTTGGCATGGGTTCGTGAACACTCGTTTGATCTGTATTGGCGCAACGAGCTGACATAGTCTACAGAACGGCCAGTTCGCAGTTTTGAGACCTTGTCGGGCGTTACGAACTCGTGGATGGCCGACAAAACAACGAACGTGTTGCTGGCCAAAAGGACATCTTTAGCTCTTAAGCTTAGTCGTGCCGTGAGTATACAATGACTGCACTCCCTGATCTATGATTGATACTGAATACGAACGCGCAACAGGCCATTCCGTCTAGCTCGCCCATGTACAGTGGCTCAGTTCAATGGGAGTATAAACGTGGGAAGTGGCAAAAGAGATGGCTCGAGCTGCGCGAACACAGTCTGTGGGTTTCCAAACGGGAATCGGTAAGTCTTGAGTATACATGATCCGACGTGCCTTACTCAATTCTGTATGGAACAGGGCAAGGACCAGCAGATGCTTTGCTCGTTGAACAACTTCGACGCCTACGCCGTCACCCGGATTAGCAAGGCTCCCAAATCGTTCGTATTCGCTGTCAAATCAACGGACAGCCTGTCCTTCTTCGAAAGCACGACAGATTACGTCCACGTATTCTCTTGCGATGAAAAAGATGGCCTCAGGTGGCTAGAAAGCATTCTTCTTGCTCGGGTGAGTTTTCTTTGGTGTAATCCGCGCAATCAGAGGCTCATGAAAGCTGTACAGTCGTATGTATTACACCAAGAACGCAACATTCTTTCCAGTACAGCCGTAACAGCACCGGCTATCTCGAACGGCGCGGCCCTCTCGCGCGCAGGCACGCGCAGACGGCCTGCCCAGCCGCTCCTCACTCTCGACCAGTCGGCGATAGTTGACCCTCAGGCTCCTCCACTCCCGCCAACGTTCGAACCAGGTTCACTGTTGGCCAAACGGGCAATGTAAACCGTCCCCGAAATTCTCGTCTCCATTATCTTTATTCGGTTTCGTCGTCGTCCTATGGACTCTCAGCATCTGTATACCTTTCGCAACCCCTACCTAACCTACCACACTCCTTTCCGTATTTATCTCTATCTCCACCTTATGGGTAACCGTCGCACACTCCTTGACTCTGTTTCGCGTCCACATATCTTCTACATACCATCTCTTACCTAACTCATTCTGTACGTATACCATCGGTTGTAACTCTTGGATGTCATGTATAGACTCGATACATTACTAGCAATCGGATAGTTAAAACATGACAGATCGTAGGTAGTGATAGGACGAAAAGAAAACGCAGAGCACGAGAAAGGAAGAACGATAGAGATGCGAGGACAACGATGAATGGAGAACAAGACTCAGGCGTCGGTCTTCTTTAGCTTTTTCTTTGCTGGTCCCTCCTCCGGCTCCTTCGCCTTTGGCTTAGGCTTGGGCTTCGGTTTTGGCTTGTCCTCATCAACGTCCATAGCATCATCGTCCTTCTTCTTAGGCTTCGGCTTCGGCTTTGGTGCAGCCTTCTTCTTCGGTTTATCATCCTCGTCGTCATCATCGGCGTCGCTCTCCTCGCTGGCCTTTGACTTCTTGGCAGGCGCCTTCTTCTTGGCTCCGGCTGCCTTTCCTTTGCCCTTCTTCGTGAACTCGCGGTCGCCGCTGGCGTCTGAAGCGGTTTGACCACCTTCAGAGTCGGAAGATGAGTCTGTGGGCGATCCAGCGTCTGAGTCGGATGCTTGGAAGTCTTCGTCTGTAGTGGAGGAAAAGCACGCTGAGTAAGGACGTCATCGAGGAGAAAAACGAAGGACACCTACCTTCCTCACTATCTTCGTCGTCGTCAGCGCCTCGTCTCGGCTTAGGTGCCTCTTCACCACTACTGGCAACACTCTGCATCTCCTCATCTTCATCATCGACGCCCATAATAAGTTCGCCCTCCATCATCTCATTCTTCACCTTCACCTTCTTGTCCTTCAGGTACGACTCCGTCACCTCATGCTCCTCCTTGTTAATAGAAGTGAACGTATACTCCGGACCGCTCTTGGTGACGATCTTCAAATCGAAGGTGCGAGCAGCAGTCGCACCGAGACCGGCACCGAGACGGGAGAAGACGACTTGGTGGATGTCGGAGAGCTCGATGAGAGTGGGCTGCTTCGAGACAAAGAAGATGTATTTTTCAAGCATGAATAAGTCGCCCTGGACGGCTTTCAAGTTTGCTTTGATTCCCGGGTGACCACCACGACTGAAGTATCATTAGCATTACTTATAATTGAAGAAATGAATGTTGTACCTCTGGAAGCTGCCCGCACCGATGATCTTCCTACCCGAGAGAGCTCGGAAGACTCCTGATACGACTTCGAAGGTGGGATCATCGTAGGACTTCTTCAGACGATCGTATTTAGCCACCTCTTCCCTGCACCCAACGTCAGACTACTTTGACCATTTGCTGAAAACTCAGCACGTACTCAGTCATGTTGAGCTCGGCTGTACTCTCCTCATCTCTGCTAAACTGCATGACAAGGTACTGGTAACGCGTTTGACCTTGACGGATGGGTGTGCTCAAGCCAAGCTGAAAATGATTGAGCGGAGGTTCCAGCAAAAAGATATTATGAAACTCACAATAAAGAGGACATGCTGATCATCCTTGGGTAGGAGGAATAGCCTCGATATACTACCGTACACGATCTTGTAGTCGTACGTCTTACCACGCAGACGAAGGAACTCAGGGAACATGTCGACATCGTATCGACCACGAGGTGTGAGGACGAGGACCTCCTCGAAGCTGAGAATAATGTCTCCAGCGACTTGGCCAATCTCTGCCTTCTCCTTCACTGCATCGTGGAATGCCTGAGCAGCGCTGACCTCCTCTTCGTCCTCGTTGTCCGACTTCTGAGAGCCTGCATCGGAGCCGCGCTCCTTCGTCGTCGTTCCGGGAACGTAGAATCGAATCTCTGTGAGTTCGTCGTGTCTTGAAGATTTCCGGTCGGCAGGGGTCGCGAACTCGAGTGAAACTTCCGTACGGCCAGCAATATTCGAATTGGCGACGTTGGGGAGAGGAAGCATGAAGGCAGTTTTGTTTGAGACAAGGAAAGCAAGGTCCTGACCTACAGGTTCTCTTTAGACACATATCAAAGCGCTAGCAAAGGCCACGTACCCTGGAAGTCTGTCGTCCCCCAATTCCATCCCTTAACAGATACTTCCTTCGATTCAAGCGCAATGCTAAAGTGCTGCTTCAGCAGCTGCGCAAGTCGGTCGTGATCCTGAAACAGGCACAGCTAAGTGTATGATACACAGGCTGGTTATCGATGCGACACGTACTTCACGAAGAAAGCCGTCGAAAGTCTCCTGCTTCCTGTCTGAAGCCTGCTTCTTGTCTTTGTGACCGTGGCTTATCCGTAGCTGGTAATTTCGCGCGACGCGCATCCATTGGGCCCACTTGATGTCCTCGGAAGGAATCGCAATGGTCTCCGCATCCTTGCCGTCGCCCTTCCACGCTATACCACTCGCCGCAATACGCAACTCTGTACATAACTTTCAGTGCCACATTGCGCGACCTCGAGGTTGAAGTACGTACTTCCGACTTGAGGCGACAGTCCATGGTAAATTTCGTCGAATTGCGTGGCCATTTTATACGCCTCTCTTGCCCTAGGCGACAACTGAGATGGTGGTGGTTTGAGAACAAGCCTGACCACCCTGACCAAACGCGGTATGCTCACCAAATATTACAGAACGCGTCTTTCGGCCGTTGCCGACAGGCTCATGGAGGCGATCCTGCTTGCCTAAAGTACTTTATACCTTACTTCAGACCACTTTCAACTTAAATCGCGGTAGAGCTTATACTTCGTCTCAACTCTAGTAAACTTATAACACATTACTGGGGCTACATAAAAGACAGGAGGACTACAACATCGTGCGATGGAATCCTTAGAAGCGCGTTCGCGCGATGTTCAGCAGAGGACATTCTGCAAGTGGTGTGTATTCATGTATGGCGCGTTATTTCGTTTATTCACGTTGGATATAGGTTAAATACAAAGCTAGAGGCAGCTGGATATCCTCCTATGACTTCTCTCGTGAAGGATCTTTCAGATGGCGTGCGGCTCATTCAGCTAATGGTCAGTCACCGTAGTATCAAGCTTCGCATGGGTTGATTGGATGTTCGTTTATTAGGAAATTATGGGTACGTTTGCCAACTTAGAATTAATTAGACCCCACTAAGCTTTGTTGGTAGGTGACACCTCTCTTGGTCGATACAACAAGAACCCTCGGATGCGCGTTCAGAAGGCAGAGAATGTCAACAAAGCTCTGGAGTTTATTACCTCGAGAGGGGTGAAGCTCACTAACATAGGCCCCGAAGGTGTGTGTTCTTTCTCTCGCCTCCGCTTTTGATAATAAACCACTCCCGTCCCAGATATTATCGACGGCAACTTGAAGCTCACCCTTGGCATGATTTGGACGCTCATCCTTCGATTTACCATCGCAGACATTAGGTGAGTTTTGATGACTGTGCCATCACGTAGAATCAAGTATTCACGACCTAACCGCTGCATTATCGGAAAGTGAAGAGGGCTTGTCAGCGAAAGAAGGTCTCCTACTCTGGTGTCAAAGGAAAACAGCGCCTTACAAAGAAGTTGATGTGCAAGACTTCTCGCAAAGCTGGTCCGACGGTCTCGCATTGTGCGTGACTCTAATGAGCTAACCAACCCGCGGAGATGCCGATTCCTTGTGCTTCTGGTTTTAGATGTGCACTTATACATTGTCACCGCCCTGATTTGTTAGATTTTGACAGGCTCGATAAGGTGAGCATCTTTATGACAGTTGAGGATCTGATGATGTACGTTCTTTCAGTCAGACAGGCACGGAAACACTCGCCTCGCATTTCGCGTAGCTGAGGAGCATCTTGGAATACCAGTATGTGCACCGCTGTCCGATGCATTCTATTCGCTGCTCACTGACGTGAAACGTAGCAACTTCTTGAAGTTGCCGATTTATGCGATGTCAGTCGTCCCGACGAGCGTAGTGTTATGACATACGTCGCAAGTTATTTCCACGCATTTTCGAGCATGGGTACGTCAATTGTTTGCAATTGACAACGGCGATACTGACGGATGTAGGTAGATCAAGCAGAGACTGTTTCACGACGTGTGGAAAAGTTCGCTGAGCTCATGCACTCGGTGTGGCTGAGCAAGAACGACTATGAGCGACGCGTCCGTGCAGTACGTTTTTAACGTGGCTCGTCTTTGATAGCTACTTCCATCTTATGCGTTTTCGCATGTTACAGCTGCTTGCATCTGTTCTAGAGATCCAAGCACTCTGGGCTGCTATTAAGTTCACTGGCACGTACGCTGACGCCAAAGAGCACGCATCGAACTTCCAAAAATATAAGCAGACAACAAAGCGGCAGTGGGTCACCGAGAAGCAGGATGTGTCCCAGCTCTTCGGTAATGTACAAACCAAACTACGAACGTATGGGTTGCGCGAGTATGTTCCACCTGCTGGACTCTCGCTAGCGGTATGTAAATACGTTATATCCGCATTGAAGTGGTTTGTTGAATCTCCTCCTCCGAAAGGATCTCGAGGCTGCGTGGAAAGCTCTGTTGTCCTCTGAAGCCAAGCGATCGCGAGCAATCAATGCTGAAATCAGAGAGTATGTTTCTTCAAGTATCCGACATTTTTTACCTGCTAATGTTTCATTGGAATAGGATAAAGGAAACTCTACGAAAGCGATTTGCCGACCTTGCCAACGAGTTCGAGAAAAGCATATCGCTCATCTCCTCCGAGTTGGCGGCCATGGAGGGACCTCTGGAGGTAAGAACGCTTCTATTGCTTAGCGTCATTGCTAACTGTGCTCTGCAGGAGCAACAATACCAGATTAAAGAATTGCAGACGAGGGTCCCTGCCCTCACTGAGAGTCTGGCAACGATTGCAGAGGTCGAGCAAGAATGTCAGGCCGCGAACGTGGAAGAGAACGACTACACGGTCTTTACGTATCGTGATCTTGAGTTCGAGTACGAGCTTGTGGTGCAGAGTATATCGAAGAAGATCGCCTTTATTGATAACCAGGTACGTAGGATGTGTCTTCCTCTCCAACGGGGTAAATCTAATGCACATCACTCAGATCGTGTCCCGGAATATGACAAACTTGACACCGGCCCAACTCGAACAGTTCGAGAGCACGTTCCGTTATTTCGACAAGGATGAAACGAATACTCTGGAGCCTGCAGAGATGGCCGCAGCTCTTGCCAGTTTGGGCATCGTCTACTCAGTACGTATATGACGCCGATAGGTTGGGAGAGTTGCTGATGTCAACACCAACATAGGAAGAGGATAGTGCCCTCATATACGATCAACTGGTGCAAGACTATGGTGCTGTCACGTATGAAGCTTTCATCAACCTTCTGGTAAGGCAGTATTGTGCAGCACTTTGCGATCTTTTCCTAATACCCGTATAGGTCGAGATCACGGAAGATCAAACATCGCCGGCTCAACTACGAGAATCATTCCGCGGTATCGCAAGCGACAAGGTGGGTTCTTCGTACTCAAGAAACGCGTATCCCTCTGATTGCTGATGGTTTGTAGCCTTTCGTCACGGAGCTGGACCTCCGTCTCGCGCATCTTCCACAGACCAGCATCGACTACCTGCGTGAAGCGATGCCTTCGGCCCAGAACGGTGCGGGTGAGCCAGAGTACGACTACGAAACATGGCTGGACGATGTTTTTGCATGATGACCGACTTGTGCTGGACCTTTGACTCTGCACAAGTATTACAGCTTCTCACTTCTTTGATTCACGCCTGAAGCATGTGTTTTGTTAGATTAAGAGCTTGCAGGACCAAGGACATTGTATTTAGCATAGTAACCCACTTGGGGCTTGCTGTGTATTGATGGTCGCAGATTCTACGTTGGAAGATGGTGCATTCGTCGAACTAGTAATGCAACCGCTAGACCATCCCTCGTGATTGGGAATGTCAAGGCCTGCCAACCAGTTATGTGTAGCCCGAATGTCATATACACGGTATATTGGGGAAGTAGTCTAATGCGC
The DNA here is from genome assembly GCA_037039805.1 of Irpex sp. M6601. Lineage (NCBI taxonomy): Eukaryota > Fungi > Basidiomycota > Agaricomycetes > Polyporales > Irpicaceae > Irpex > Irpex sp. M6601. The sequence continues at coordinate 13,527 of JAXQGN010000425.1, read as the reverse complement.
GCTACGGTCGGCAGCAGTAGCACTTTGACCTCGTACGGCCATATGCATCTTCCACAATGAATGTGAGTTGTGTTCCTGTCGCGCTAGTAGTCTACTGAAGGTGCTGCACTAGGTCGCCAAGTGAGTTGTCTGGCCATATACGCGGATGGTGTGCTGAAATGTTTACAGCATTCCACCTGATATATGGTTCGAGATATGCCTCGATCTATCCATCAAGTCTTTATACATACTTCGAGCAGTGAGTAAAAAGATATCATACTAATCTTCTGAACATACTTATAAGAGTATTTAACTCATTCACCGATGTCAGACATGTAGAATTCTTCGTCGTATCGTAGACGATCGTTCCGTATGGTTCACCGCTTTCCTCGATTTGCTACGCGTTAAGCCATCCGTGTGTTCTCGAGAGGACCTCGAAAGGATGTCTGTTTATCAGCTCCGAGATGCATCACAACGCATCGTCCAGGTCGACCGTGCCTTCTCATGTCCAACGATGCCTCACCGTGAAATGCAAATATTACGGTCTGCGGATCTTTCAAAATGCACCGAGGTAGCTCTTTTTCCGGGCGGAGAGAGAATACTCGTTCTCAGAAAGAACGGATCTTTCGACATTCATGACATTACTACTGGCAATAAAGTCTTTGCTATTCCTAGGATCGAAGGGCTTCCGATCAATGAATGTTTTGTTCGACTCTATCCCACTTCCATTGATACGGGCCATATCCTGATCTATGCCTCAGTCGTGTAAGCACAGTCAATATCTAGTTTGGTCTCCGTGTAACTTACCAATCGTATCGAGATAGTCTTGCAGGTGTGGAGGACTTGTGGCCTTCGCGTGTCAACGCGTACGAGTTCAGAATCTATCGCTACACGCAGCAGGATATTCGCCATATCTGGACGGAGGAATGCTCGAGGACAATGTACGACGGAAAATTCGCCTTCTGTCAGTGGAATGGTGCTATGATTTTGGCTCAATTCCAACCCCCTCACAGAAATAAGCGGGGATTGCTTGAGATACACACTCGAACCATCAGAGGCGATGGACGAAATGACAAAGAAATATTTACGTTCTACTTGGAGGCGTCTTCTGAGGTAAGCTTCCGGCTTTTAAAACCGAGAGTTTCCATTCAAACAATTTTATCGTCCAAGGGGGTAAATCAGGCCCCTATGGAGATGACTCTTGTTTCACCTCGTTATCTATCATACCGTCTTGAGAACGAGGATGAGGTCCGACTCGTCGATATGTTTCAAGCGAGGAATTGTGCCAATGGGGAACCCTCTTTATTGCGTCCAATATGGAAGAGTCCGAGTCAAGCTTCCGGTGGTATTGCCCTTTTGTATCCTTCCTTCGTTATACGATCGGTAGCCGGCTGTGAGCCATTTGTCCGTGCGACGATTTGGCCGCACCTTGCGTCCAGTCCATATGTCCTGGAACTCCCCGCCCTTCACGACATACGGAATCCTGCGAAAGATATTCGCTACATGCCTATTCCCACTGTGGACGTCACCCCGTCGGATCCAGATATGATTGGGTATCAAGTGCAGCATTACTCGTGCGCACTGTTCAACCACGGCTTCCTATGCTTTGATGTATCCATGCTCTCATCCAGTGTTCAAGTTACTGCCACACATAGTATCTGTCCTTTCACCATTGCTCACAGCCCGAGATCGAATACTCCCATTGGCGACGAACCAGGGCTGATACGTCTGGGCAGGGAAGACGGACACCTCGAGATTTTACTAGGGAACACGAGAGATCCCAGAACTCGCGGAGACATTGGGCAACGATTTATGCGAAAACATGATAATGGGACATTTATGGACGACGTTTCTGGCAGTTTTATACAACTCGTAGAACACGCCGGTCAGCGCAAAATTATGCTGTATACTTTTGATCATCGAACGCTGCTGAAATGAGCTGGGTATTCAGATCGTGCGCGCATTTGTCACTCGACTGCCAATGACAGAATGCGTGATAGTAGCCTCTTCGCCCAAACACCCAGGGTGCTGTCCAATCAAGCTCATGTACTCTCATCGTATTGTGTACGAGATAAATGCATATTCTTCGAGCTGCCATCAATCATATATCAGTCAACAGAAGCGGTGTAAGACTGTGAGAAACCAACTCACTCACCTCCCTAGTTGTCCAATGGGATACCTTGGTGATATCGGCCGTAAGACGGAACATTGGTGACGCCCCGAGCCTCTGTAAGTACCTCAATCGTGACGACGCCACGAAGCCTTACACCAATCAAATATGTGCAATGTACAAGTTGCCAGACATCTCGAGTTAGCAGCATTGGCTTCTGTAGGCTGTGTTGATAGATATCACCAGGCGATGTTGTTCCGCTGCGCGCAAAGTGGTACCGGTGAATTCATTACTGCTGCTGCGACAGACCTAGTGATCAAGAGCGTTCCGTATCTTCTGTGAGGATTAGGCTTCTGCTTCAGCAATAATGGCGTAGAGTATCGACCAATAGGGGCGAAGGGTGGAGAGCCAATAACTTGACCTTGCCCAACCCTACGATGAGATGGTATTCCGGATTCTGGTGCAAGATGGCCTCGGCCATCGAATAGTGGAGCCGCTGAAAGCGGATTCCGTTTCAACACTAGTGTAGTACAGTCACGTAACTTCCCAGGAGGCCCATGCGGCTATTAACACCAATCAGCGCGCGTTGAGACAAGTCCCAAACATGTACTTACAATTGTTTGTCAACCGTACATGTTACCCCGCGGACTTGATGAACAAGCTCATTCTCTTATTCGCTTCACTTCGTTCGTCCCTATGGATCAAAATACCTCCAGATAGTGCGAAATAATGTACCGCTTGTCCGATAAGCTATACCATAAGCCTATGTTCAATGTGGTCCTGCCACAGGATGACCGAGTTTTGCTGAGGGAACCGGGCTTGTCAACGAGCGAGGGGAAACGAGGCTGGGCCGAGAGCGGAGCGCAAAGGCATGAGAGAGCCGATGGCGTAAATGAGGAATCTGCCATATACAGAAGTGTACGACGAAAACCTTGTCAGCGAGCTTGCGTCCGGCGTCCCCAAATTAAATGCGGGGTAGGCGGATCCGGGGTATGGTGCGTCAACTGCGTATCTGTGCATGTCAGTGGAATTTACTCGCTAAATGCCGAGGCCAATGGACTTAATACCCTTACCCCGGCGGTCCATAGGCGCAACGTTTGGTATCACTTGTCTTGCAGTTACGAGACGGCCCCCATCTCTGCGACAAGATCGGGAGCGGGGGTGGGCCAAACCGGTTGCCAGCCTGCCACAATGATCATCGCTCATACCGTACGGAATGGGTTAGTGAATGGCGGGCCGTTGTAGAAAGTCCGGTCCAGAGGCTCAGCCTGGAATATTCTTGGGTCTCGATGCAGAAAGCATTCAAGAATCGAGGACTCACGATCAGCGCAGGAGCTTGGTTGCGCTTTTACGCACAAGGAGCTACTCCCGTTTGTGCTTCACTCCGAAGAAGGCGGATGACAAGACTCTGTATACTATCCCTGCTAATTAGAGAAGGGAGCGACCATACGCGAACCATCGCGCGCTCGTACCTGAAAACAGATTTGAATGCAAGGAAGACGTGTGTGGACCTGAGAGATGATCGGTGAATAACATCGCAGCAGTGCTTCGTTCTACATCTGTAGACTTACCTCAAGCAATTGAGACTAAGCAGACATAACAGTTCATCCAGGACTAATCAACGACGTAAGTGTAGGCTCCTGGAATCCACAGCCTGCGAACAGAACAGGACTGTGACATTGTCAAGTACTCTAAGCTGCGCAATGCGCAAGCTATTGAATGCACTTTGCGGTGTTTTATGACTGACAGGCTGGGCATCGAGTTGGCGGCATACGCTCGGCTCGGCGATCGACTAGGTCTAGGATTAAGATTGTTCAGCCCGTCCAGACGCAACAAACGGCAAAGAAGAACCTTCCAGTTTGTATTGAGACCCGTCAACTTCTTCAAGGCACGAACTAAGCCGGCTTCAAAGAAATCGAGAGGTCCGCAACTGCAACGCACAGCAATAACCCCAGCATCACATTCCAGCACATGCAAAACAGACAGCAACGCTGTCGCCGGATGACCATCTTGAACAGACATTGTGCAAATCATCAAAACTAGATGATCATAACGGGCGAAATAGCTCACGGAACAGGCTGCCACCCTCCGTCACACGGCCTGCCAATGGGAGCAGTCTGAGTACACGTCTCCCCGTGAACCTCCGAGACATCCATGAAAACCGCGACATCCAATTTCTGACATCGGGACATGTTCACATGGCTGGTCTGGGAGTAGGAATTCGTACGGAAGGGAGAGGGCCTACTCTTCGGCACAGCTTCCTGAGTAAGAATCCACGTCAAACTGACAACGACAGGGAAGAGGTACGCACCTCGATCACACGATCATGAAAGAGTTACTTGCTGCCCTTATCCCATTTCCGTCCCTGAATATTGAATGCGTACCCCGCGTTGGAGCAGCGAGTGACTATGAAGAACTTGTGGGGAAATATAGTCCTATAGCCTCCGAAGCTCATACATGAGCCTCGACTCTGGAGTATTAGCCTGCTGAACTAGCTTGCCTGGCTCCCGCGATGTGTGGAAAGGCCTGTTGCTCGCGTGGCGAACGGGCATTGTGGCAACAGCGCCACGAGGGCACCACGACCAATCAAGGAACCTGGTGACGCTACAGTGCGGGGTAATGAGAGCTCAAATTCAACAAATATCGACGTCATGATTCGGACACGCAACATCTTACCGTGGTTACTGGAGATCTTCAGTTAGGTCTTATCCCAGCCACAGTCCCACGATCCTCTAAGTACCTTGGATAAGTCTTAAACGACATGTCCAGATTGACAGGCAGGATAGGTGAAGACGACGTCAATGTAAGTTGCCGCATCTTGTTCGACTGCGCTCGTCGGTGTCAGTAAGCGTACAGCACAGATGTCGCAGTCTGACAATGAGGTGGAACATACCGTTAGCGATGCAAGTTGCTATGTAGCAGTGCTCAAAACACGATGATCATCCTGCCCCCACATTTCATGCCGCAGTTATGCCGAGCAGCCTGCAACATCTTGGTGGCGTTCCAGAGTTGCGGTCAGTCTCAGGTATAGTACTGACCATGACTGATGGCAGCTGCTATTAGTTGTTTCATTATCATAGAAGGGGGGCGACTGGGAGATGCATATGAAACACGTGAAAGTGGCCGTTATGCATTGTATGTAGTACTGTAGCAGAGACTAACCAGTCAGGTATACAGTAGTAGGACAAAGGCGCGGAGAGAGTTACGTACCAGGTGTGGGCCTGGATCATCTCGCCAACAGAGCCACATGTGCAACCTGTCCAAATTGACTATGCTGACGCTGCATGGCATACAACTTCAGGAGCAGACGGGGTAGCTGGCAAAGCATCAAGGTTATCATCAATAATCCCAAAGTGGACGAAGTATCATGCAAGATTGAACTTTGTACAGTGAAAAAGACGTACATTGTGAAGGCCACTGGTGTACACGGCTGCCCATGTCACCATACGTGCAGTTCTATTATGGAAGGAACGTCAAACCAGAAGCCATGGAACGAAATCGACTGGTCTCGTCTGGGCGTACAGGGAGCTGGGTTGCTTCGAGATCGTGGTCGACGAGCTTCTACACCGACTTGCATCGGGGAGAATGTACTTCCAAAGTTCCTGAAAGCCAGAAAAGAAGCGTTCGGCCAGTTGTCCACGTCAAATTCAACTCAAAATACTCACTTTGTATGTCTTGTTACATTGCAAGGTAATCATTGACAGCGTCTGAAGGCAAGGATATTGTAAGCTCAGGTCCTAGGCACAGTCTACAGCAGCCGGCGTTATGACCACTTGATGGCCAACCACGGCATTTCCAGTTCAAGAAGCTACGGCCACTTACTGATAAGTCTGCATAAGGACGTATCCTCCATTCTACACGCAGCAACAACCGGTCAATGAAGTGCGACTGAACTCTCTCAAGACGCACGCAAGCCGGCCAACAACATGTCTTAAACGGCGGCCGCTCTCCACGCCACATCACATTGACACACCCTCTCGACCTTGCCCGCTGACCTCCCGGCTGGCAGCCAGAACGAAGAACAGATGAAATATGTAGTGAATATCAACGCCCATAGATTTGTCCAGAAAAATGACTGACTCACGCAAGCACACCAGACCTAAACTCAAACGCATCCAATCATCCTGCATCATGTGAGTGCAAGGAGGAGGCGGGAGGAATTACCGCATGAGGGAATGAGATTCTCATCCTTCACGCGTCTGTACAGGCCGCGCATCCGTCTCGTGTCACGGTGAGCGACGTCGCCGGGATGATGGCGCTCGTGTGTGCGCAGAGCGCAAGATCGTCTCGGCCAAAACCGAGGAACTTAATTGCGGCTGGACTGCGCATGTATGTCAGCGTGTGCGCTACACCGTAAGATTGCAGCTTACATCTGGCATCCGGGGAAACCTGGAAAACAGAAAAGAAAGCCCCGGCTGTCGACAGGTTACGACAAACTCAAGGTACGCTGCCATTGGGTATCAATATGATAACTCTCGATAAGTACGTATGAACGGAGGAAAAAGTTAACTCACTTGTGATACGTATGTACAACGTCTACGGGCACCGTAATGAGTCATGACTGTCATAGAGGCGCACGGGGACGCCGCGTTCCACGGAAGCATGGATGCCTGGAAGTGTTGGGGAAATGAATGGCGGCAACCTGCAACTGGTCACGATCGGTGGTCATTGCCACCGTGCCACCGTTTGACAGTGCGGGGTAAAACCTGGGGAAGCCGGGCTTCTCCGCTTCTAACTTAAAGAGCGAAGACCCATCATTGTAATCAGCGAGAGCTTTTCTTGACTGTATCAGTGAAATTCAATACTTACATTCAATATGTGCATACGGGCGTATACACTGTCTTGCGGGGTGGGAGTGAAGAAAAGACCTCGCGGAGAGAGCACTATGCCGGTATTACGCGCTCCGCCCGACCGGATCCGCGATGTGCATAGGTTCATCTACCAGAGCGATTAGTCTATGGGTAGAAGTTCGACTTCTCCCTACGCTCAAGCTCATTGGATACAGACGGACAAGTCCCGGAGATTAATACGAACGGCAGGATGCTGGTCTGGTGCTTGTGATTCTGCCTAGGAGTACAATTGAATCCTCCTGATGACTCGCAGTCTTGTAATAGCAGGAATCATACATGTCGGGCCCTCTTCGTGACTTCATATACAGTACATTGCGCGGAGCATTTCCACAATATGCATGGGATGCCTGTCAATCATATCAGTATGTACGTGATCATCCATCCTCGTGCGACGATAAATGAGCCCATAATGAACACGTACATGGGACTGGTGCAGTCATCGGTTGCACGACATCTCGGACAGTGCGTGACACGAGACGACTGAGCGTCCACATAGCCGAAATGTGAGATGGCTCGACCCTCATATACATACGCGCGTGTATATCTATATATTCAGTCCAATGAGCATTGGCCTCAGCACCTGAGCCCAACAGATTTGTGAGACGTCCAATCACCAGACGCTCCACCGTTCAAAGGATACGACTTACCTCAAAGGGAATCCTCCTCATGCCAGTGCGAAGAGTCTCGACCACATATCAACAGCGCAACTGCACATCTTCCCACTGTATATAGAAAAGGTAGCAGCCGCCCGGTGTTCATATGATAGCCTCGTGGTGGTGTGTATGGGCACAAGACCGGTTATTCACGACGTGAGAACGTCAAAGTAGAGCACGAAGAGGGGTAGCCACATACGTAGACAGCGTTAGTCTGGCTTCGTCACCTCGGGATCCCATGCTTGCTTAGTGATCCGGCGCACTCGTTCGTAATCGTTACGCAGCGAGACATAGGGACGATTCAATAGTATATACTTGTCATGCTTCGGGAGGGTTGCTCAGAGAACGCAGAAGAAATGACGATCGGCGTCGAGGCCTCAACTAGGTTCTTTGGTATGTCGTCACTTGGGTGGGAGTTATGATTTCGGTAGTAGTCGTCAGAGTAGGTACTTAGACGATATCTGCAGTGACCTGAAGGACAATGTCATCGATTCTGCCACGAGGATAGTAAGCAAAGCGCGTCGAGTCAATTGAGAGCGGAAGTGATCTAGAGCCTGGCCTACCAGATATCCATCTGCATGGTCAGAAACGAGGGCCACACCTGACGAAGTCCAGATCCGATGCAGATCGTCCTGATACACACCCAAGAGGTTACACGCCGGTGAAAAGTCGTTCCCAAGCCTTCGTCGTCAAACCTTCTAGAGATATCGTGGTCTATCGGGGTCGATTAGCCCTGTACGCTGAAAACCAGAATGAAAGAGAAGCGCTTGACGTCATCGTTCACCAGACCACGTCGTCCAGCAGAGTACCTATCAAACATCACTGACACACATGTCCAAGACGGAACCCTCTCCATCTCACGAGAACGAGAGACGAGTCTGGACTCGAGATCTCTGTGCAGGGACTGGGACTGCGGTAAGCATTGACCACGCGCAGAATTGTCGGAGTGGCAAAGCCTAGGAACGCTGCACAATTGGACGACGTCAGAGCTGAGCTCGACTGTGTGTACAGCGTCTGCATTGCATTGTTCAGAAGAACTCACCCCCGGTGCACGAAGCATGCGAAGGGTCATAGGAACGAACAAAGGCGAGAACTCACCCCGGTGATCACTGCCCTTTCATCCTCGTCCAATCCCATCGTTCGAGAACATGCACCCCCTGGTAGTCGAGAAGACCGTATCGATAGAGATAACTACACAAGTAGTCACACCCTTGATCTCCCGAGCTGACGGCGCCAGCCCGAGTCAATGCAAAGTGTGAGTGGCACCTAGAGGGACAGTGCGTATAAGGCAATCAATAAGACGCACACGAGTCGAAGCGCATCTGCCACTCACACGATAGTAGAAAAGTACCCTCCAGAATGACAGGTCCCCTAGATGGCCAGATATCTTACGAGCATGTGCGTCGTGCACAGGGTATAGATTTCGGGAGAATATACAACCCGTACGAAGATGTTGACTCTCCCGAGAAGTTGGTCTGGCTAGGACCCCATTGTGCGTCCGCGTCTGCAGCTTCTTTTTCATTCACAGTACTGATCAGTGGCACTGGAAGGTTAGGTTCAGCTTGTTGAGGACTTACAACGAAACAGTAGTATACACTCTGGAAGGGAAGAGAGTTACTGGTCAGCAAGTGACACTGACACCCAAGAAAACAGTACACACTACTCATCGAAAGCACCCTAGAAGCACGACAACTGACAACGCACACGTCCTTCGAAGGTCTCGAGGGCCAAACCATCTCAAAGCGCCGAAATGGAGGGTACTCACACCATATCTTATCATCGTACAGGGTAAGTTTTGACCGTCAAGGCCAGAATTCCATAGACGCAGGCAGAGAGCTATGACCACGCGCGTCAACAACATATCGCAGGCGCAGGGACAAGAGAGTGCCGGTCCAAGTCTAGACCTCACTGACACTCACTCTTCTTCTATGTTGTGCACGCCAGACCGGCGTGCGTGTAGCGTGAGTTGTAAGGGGTCCTCATAATTAACTTGAGGGAAGCGCAAATGCTGCATCTTAGACGATAGATTGAAAGATATGGGTTAATCAGAGATGTAATAGATACTATAGACTGAGATCAATACACTCACCTGACCATTGAATGTGTGAGCTTCCGAGTGGCAGCAGCAGGATAACTCCCGTTATAGCAGTTGTATCCTACCGACTCGAACTTCTGAGCTTTCTCACCTTCATTTCGTTCACTGGTAGCGATCGTGATCCAGACCCAGGCAGACCACCACCCCTTCTCTCCTGCTGCCTACGTAGCCATCCAACACTCCGTCTTTCACGGGGCCCGTCGCACATTCGCACACCGATCGATGACGAGTCAGAATGATCGCCTTCTCACCTCCCGACCTTCTTGAGCGGGAACATGCATAATAATGCATGAGGGAAGGAGAACTTCCCTCTTCTCTCATGCACTATGCGCATTCCCGCTCAAAACTCTCCCACTCTCCCATTCTCCCGTGGCCTTCTCGCTGCTTCGAGCGTGATCCTTTTTCGTGCATCCTGGGGAATGACCGAGCCCGTCGTATAGGCGTATATACGGGAACTCGTTTTTACGTCTTAACGCCTCCACTTCGAAGACCCGCTTGTTTGGCTACCTTCGCTCTGATGACCTACTGACTATAGCTACACACGCTTCGATATAGAGTGCTTCAGGAGTTGTGTGCGACGTCGAATCTGTAGAAGTTGTTCGCGTACTGCTTAGCTTTGATGTATTAATCAGAATAGAGAAGAGGGAACTCGAAGATGCCGTTGCGAGCAGAAGAAAGTGAAGTTGCCGGTCGAAGGTGATTGAATGTTTGGACACTAACAGAGATATTGCAGCTTGAGATCAGACGAGGGTTTTGGATGCCGGACATTGAACGGCGGGGTACTCACATATTTTACTGCATCGAGCATAGGCGTGTCCCATCGTCGTCAGCCAATAACAGCGCATACATACATACATTGCACCGCCTTCCAATGCAGAGAACGCGAACACTGCACTGTTCGATCTTCGAAGAGACGAAGACGGAACTAGCTGTATGCGTCACAGGGTCAGCCCCCTTCGTCCAGAGTCGAGTCTTCTAAGCCCTGAATTCTCTTCTCATTCTGCGGGTCTCCTTGCATACTTCATGTCGGTCGCCCAATGGTGTGTAACGTTCACCGTGCGAACACAAAAACCTGCTTCCCGCAAATCCCTGAGAAACGATTAGTCAGGTTAGACAGAAGCGATTACCAGCTTACTCACACATACTTGATATGATTAGCTGTGCACGTATGTTGGCGACGCATATGTCTTCGTGGGAGTCAGAGTACTCACAGCCAGTGAGCAGAGAGCACGGCGGCCGATGTCTGTTGTTCTCATCTCATCATCTGGGAGGAGGGTAACGTGGCGTTAGACAAAGATTAACATTGCGAGGGCTTGATGAACTCACTATTACCATAGGCAGCGATGACAGCATCGTACTCAGTAGTGACAGTCCAAGTTTGAGCAGCTCCATTGCAGTACTTACGCGCCACTCGAGTTGCATCGTACCACCACCTTGCACACTCCGTGCAATACCACCCTCCTGACGCGAAAATAATCCCAGAGCACGCGTCATGGTACACCGTACCGTAAAACTGAATATTGGATCCTCGAAGGAGCCTTCCAAGTCGTAGCCGCCCCAACCTGTCAGCCCAGTATCCAGTATCCACCTACTAATACCTTGCCTGATGAATCCATCTCTCCTCTGAATCCACCTCTCTGAAGTAACAGATATCCAGCTAAGTGAACACATGATACTTATAACACCAAGCTGCCTGCCTGACCGAGTGATTAACGTATGACCCGGCCAAAACTCGATACCGACTCACCAAAACCCACCCACATCAGCTTCCGCCTCCATCCTCCTCTCTCCTCTCTCCTCCGCCTCTCCTCTACTCCACCACCCATCCATATTTTCTTTCCGGTAAGAGTTAACCCTTACCATCTCCAAACATATCCAGCTCCACACATAAGTCCAGGTAGGATGAGGTAGGAGCGGGGAGGAAGAGACAGGAGGCCGACGCCTACGCCTCCTCCGTACTTCCGTCTCCGAGTCTGTTCTTCCGTCCCGCTAAATGAATGGAGCGAACGTTCTTCCCCGAGGCGACCGAGTCTGTCTTGTTCTCCAGTCTTGACTATTGACTAGTGACTCCTGAGCTTGCAGGCCTGAAGCTTACAGTACTATTGACCCACTAATGTTCGTTTGAACACCATTGTTAAGGCAGCAAAGTGAGAACGAGCACCCACATGAAAGGTTGCAGTAAACTCATGAAAGGGCGATTACAACCTGTAAAAGCGGAAGCATATACGACAATCAGGTCCGAGCTCGAGGTGACTTGTCCCTGCAATTTTATGCCTCCGTCATGACGCACGCACGACGATCCCATGTAGCCCTCGTATACAGTCAGAGAAAACCAGTCCATGCACATGTTCTAGTTTTGTACGAGAGTCTGGACGAGGGATAAAGCCAAAGCAAAGAAAGTCGCGAATCGAGTCGAGAGTCAGTAAGAACTCGTCCGGGCAAACCTCGGCGACTGGGTTAACCGCATGCGGAGGCGCATCAATATTCAATCTTCGCGCTCTCCTCAGAAAGACTCACAAAAAAGCACTTACTTACGAGTACAGTAAAAGCTCGTAGTAGATTCTGGCTATGGAAGGCCAGTCACTCCAAAATAAAGCACCACTGGTAAAAAGCGGAAGCATATACGACAATCAGGCCCCAGCCAGCCACTCCCGTACCTGCAATTTTATGCCTCCGTCATGACGCACTACGACGATCCTAAGCTGGGTGGACCCTCAAAAATCCAGTCTCCATGATCTGGTATTGTACAAGAGTCTGGTCATGGACGAGGGATAAAGCGAAAGCGCAGGAGAAAAATCGAGAATTGAAAGTTGAGTCGAGAGTCATCGGACAAACCTCGGCAATTGCGTGCGCAGGCGCATCAACCTCCTCCCGCCCCGCCTCCTCTCTCAGCCTCTTCGTCCAGGCCCTCTCTCGCCCTCAAAGTTTTCACCCTTGTAATTAGACCCAGAACACCACTCGCGCAGTACTCATTTTCACACAAGTAAAGTTTGCTGTTTGAAAATTCGTTGTTTTTGCTTAATCCTACTATCATACACTACAAATCCCCATAACTTGAACGCCACTAAAGAGAGTCGAAAACCCAAACTCAAAAAAACTAAAAAAGAGGTCCAGAAGTCCAGTCCTACGCTATGGTATGATATGATGATAATGGTATGGATGATATGGTATGGTATGGTAAAGCTAGTGGTACAATGACGATGGTCAATCAAGTGGTCGGTTCAGTTCAGGTTGAGGACAATCGAAAACAATGGTGAGATGGATGACAAAGCGATGGGAATGAGCGACGAGAGAGGAGGAGAGATGAGAGGAAGAGAGAGAGATGAGGGGAAGGGGAAGGAAGGCAGTAGTGATACACATGATACATTTTGTCCACAAGGGAAGGGAGGTAGCCGAGGTTATGGTACGCATTGAGGAGGTGGGTATGATAGGATAAGGTATACGCAGCGAGCGAGGTAGGATAGTGAGGTGGAGAGCGAGATGCGCGACGATGAGGATGAGGAATAAGGATAGTTGCGGTTGCGGTTGCACGAGAGCGAGGACGAGGACGATGCATTAGGTATTAGGTGGTGTGGCGAGCATGCATGACGATGATGAGATGCGGGTATGCTTGAGCGAGTACTTGAGATGGATGGTGAAGAGGGATAATGATGGTGAAGGGATGATGAGTGTATGCGTCCGCTCCGCTCAATTCTGGTCCCTGCCAGGGAACAAGAACAGTCTCTTGCGCTCGGGGTACACCTCCACAGTAACCTCCTCAGTAACCTCCTTCCCATCGACGACCTTCGTCACGAGTTTCTTCTCCTTGCGTGGGATGGTGAGGACTGGGTACGTGAACTG
>JAXQGN010000424.1:0-23672 GCA_037039805.1 Irpex sp. M6601 | reverse complement strand
AAACGTTGCGCACAAGTCGTCTCTCGCGCCGTCAACCTCATCTACGTTCTCTCCGCCGTCGTACACCCATTCATGCCCGAGACTTCCGATTCCATCCTCGAGCAGCTCAACGCACCAGCCCGTACCGTCCCCGACATCTTCAGCAATGACATCCTCGCCGGGCACCAGATTGGCAAGCCCGAGCACTTGTTCAAGAGGATCGACGAGAAGATGGCTGATGTGTGGAGAGAGAAGTTCGGTGGGAAGAAGCCTGAGGTGGAGGGTGCTGTGCCCAGCCCTGACGCAACGCACGTCGTACCTGGCATGTCGAAGCGTAAGGCGGCCGCATTGAAGAAAGCAGCAGACAAAGCTGCCGCCGCCGAGGCTGCTGGTGCCAATGCTGGACCAAAGAGTGCTGAGGTGCTTGCGTGGGAGCAGAAGGTGGCTGAGCAGGGACAGGTTGTGAGGGAGCTGAAGGGGAAGCCGAAGAGTGAGGAGGTTGACCAGGAGATTGCGGCTGCGGTCGAGGAGTTGAAGAAGTTGAAGCTTGAGTTGTCGGATTTGCAGAAGCAGCAGACGGAGTAGGCTGTTAGCTGACGGGGGCAGACATGATGAGAAAAATAAGTGTAGAATATTCAATGCTGTAGTATTATTACTGGGAAAGCTGACGAGGTAGCGAGCTACGTGCTAAGTAGGAATGCAGCCGTGCTCTGAGCACCAGCGTATATGGAGCCTCGGAGCTAATAAGTAGGCGTTCTCTCTCATTCAGTGCCGAATCTTGGATCTCGCTGCTTACATAAATTTTTCCCCTTGTCTCCCAAGAGGGGGGCAAGCAAAAGATTTTCGACACCCACTGCGAAAGTTTCGGGGGCCTAGAGGGGGGGTCCCCCCCCCACCTTCCAAATTTAGGTGGCGTTGTGATCCCGACGTGCGATATCATTGGCTGTGAAGCAGGCTGCTCTCACGACCAGTGTTCCGAAAGTCAAGTCAAGTCACCAAAGTGGTCATGACCCGGGTCAATTGACCCCCATGTTTACCGGTCATTTGACGGGTCAAGATCAGGTCAACGCCAGCGACCTTCCTAATTCGGTACTCCGATCATGACTCGGCGCTAGTAGAATCGCCACCCAACAACATTCGACATGCTCGCTCTCAGTGTCCATCCATTCCTGACATGGCTGGCAAGGCTCGCATACACTGACAATACTTCTACAAGGATGGTGTCGGAATTCTGGAGATGATAAGTGTCACAAAGCAGCCTGATGCGGGCCTGTGATGATACTCGACTGCCAGTGCACTAATCAAGCATCATAGTTCACGGATTCGGCATTCTCTCTCTGACCAGAAGCTACTCTTCAAAGCCTAGGTGTGTACTATTTACCTGTGCTAGAATGCATGCTAATATTTATGCAGTCTTCGACGAAGTACAGCTAATCTATGGTAAGGTCAAACTGACTGGCTACTTCGAGAGTGCTCGCTCATCACAGGTGAAAGACGGGGTGGACGAAGGGCTCTATCTACTACACTAGGGCAACAGGTGCTGAAAAAATAGCAGGGAGATAGGCAATCTGCAATGTTTATTCATAGGTTTGTGCTAAGACTGGGATTATTCAATTTACTCGTACTTATTATCACGTGTTCTTCACGACACCTGGACTCTTTCAGATCCCACCCGGATCCCTAGCTTATCAGCCTTCTATAGCAGCTGTGACATATCCCCAACCACCTTCGATGCCAATGCAACAGGATACTGGGCTCGAGTTTGCGCTAGGCGACAAGTCAGACACTATAGGATCAGCGCCTCTCCTCGCACCCGAAGAGACCTTGGCCGTAGCGGTTTCACCATTGGTGAGGGCCAGTTCAACCGACGAGACGAAGAAACTATCGAATAGATGGCGACGGCGACGACGTCCCATGGGCCCACGACCTCAAGCTCGATCCCTGAAACGCAACACATCGAGCTGCTGTAGGGAGCATCCTCGACCGAAGTCACTCGACCATTTGTCGCCTTTCCGTGAGCGTGATAGACCAGGCGCTGAGTCAGATATGTATACTAGTATTACGGTTCGTGCAGAGGTGCGAGAATGAGCTGGAGGCATTTTTCTGGATTTACTAGACGGTCAGCCCGCCTTTTGTTTGGCTGTCACAAACATGGCCCAGCAGCATACCCTCGAAGTATTCACGTATTGCAGGCATACATTGCCTTTGTCTCATTTTTAATGCAATGAGTTATGCATGTAGTACTTGGTCTGTACACTTTGATTGCGAGCACTGGCGCGAATGGCCACGGAATACTTAACTTCATGCGGCAGGGTCAACATACGGTCGTGACGCGGTCATGACTTTGGTCACGAAGTCACTGACCGCGTGACCTTGAGTCATGACTGGGTCAACTGGAACACTGCTCACGACTGCTTCACCGAATGATTGATGTCGCTAACGTCTTGCTTATGCCTATTTGTCTCTCATCCAAAAGAAGCAATTGTCACGTGCAAAACTCACAAGTAATTCGTGTCTGAAAGACGGCGTATTTCTTTGATCCTCGTGAAACCTAGGCACATAAAAGATGCAGTATTTGACTGTATGACCCCAAATCTTGGAGGCCACTTGTGGGGACTGAATACAAGTTTCGCACAAACCCATGCAAAAGTCCTCTGTTGGACCCCCGGACACCGATTGGGGACCCCCCCTCTGGGGGGGTTGGTGTCAGCGATCCCAATCTTGCCTGCCTCTTGTTGTCTCCTTCGGTCTTCACGGTATCATGCATCATGACCCCGCACCTCCTACACTTCCCGGGTTGGGTATTGATACTGCCATTGGTCAGTAAACTTCACGAATATCCTCTAAGGAAGAAGCTGATCTCTATGTCTAGAATTGAACTACTGATAACAGCCACGTCCCCATCCCATCACGTACGGTAGAAGAAACGCATCCATAAGGAAAGCGGTGTACCATCTCGTATAACATTTCTGCCTTGTTATATGCCCGGTCGCCACTTCTCCCATGATCTAGATCACCGAGCTGGAGTTGAGTGACCAACGACTAGTGAATGAGCATCGTATCGTGTCCTATGCTTCGTCCGACCCCCGCCTCATTCGGCTCAGTATTGGAGTGGAGGATGTGGAAGACTTCAAGGACGACCTCAAGCAGGCACTTCAAGCTGCGGTGAAAGTTGTAGAAAGATTGAGTGGATAAGGCGCTGTCTCCGACGGTGATACTTATCCCAGTTTGTCAGTTTTGCAGGTAAGTTGAAATCCATCGCTTGCTGCACGAGCAATCGTGGCTGCCAATCAATGCTCCTGGCAGAGTATCTTCTCATCCAGTGAAATTAGATTCTGTGTATGGCTTCAACTGACACTGAATACAGCTCACTGACTTGATTCAACATCTGGAAACGGCTGTGCACCGATGACAACAGGCGAGGCGCTTTATACGATGTTAATCACTCCGCAGTACGTCGTGATGTCCATGTTCTGTGTCTTACTACACGCATTCACAGATTACACTAACACGGAAGTTGTGAAATCGACGACCTATATGTGCGTCAACTGCGAATGTGAGCGGCTTTGTATGCTTTTGTCGGTCTCCACTCACCGTCAGCCCTTCGTGCTTTGCAGATTTACGATATTGCCGGAAATCGCGGCTATACTGTACAGCTATTTCCCCATGCGTTACAAAGCATTGATACAGAGTGCAAGATACGAGCTCGGGCAGGAACCGCCCTGTGGGATTTCCTCGTGGCAGTGCCATGCACTTTCCTTGGGCTCAACTTCTTTCACCGGCAGCGCTCGGATATCCGACCCCAGCCGCTCTATTGATGATATTACCGTTCGTCTGTTCTAGACACTTGCAGCAGTACTGGTCAAAGCTGAACATTTGCGTATAGAAAACCTCCATAATCCATGGTATAATAACCGAAGCAACTCAGAATATCCTGCAACCAGGCCACACGCAAGCTTACAACCTAGTGTAACAGAGGTGGTCTACATGGCATACCTTCTTCATGCCATAGGGGAGGTACCTATTCGACGCTTGTTGTCATAGAAGTGCCGAAGTCGCTCATGCCTCTCCGAGGGCTCTCATACGGTCGATATCGGCCATGAAACTGATCTGGACTGGACAGACATGACTATTCAATGGTAACTCGTTTCAGCATAATCGGAGCCGTCTAAGCGGTTTGCATGTTCTACGGTCACGCAGAATACACGCCCGGCTTCGGCTACTGTACTACGGGATATAAAGAGCACGACTAAGCCCTGCAATTTTTCCAGTCGATCTTAACACACCTCCTCCTAGTACTTGAATTGTCCAGCAATCTCCCCGAATGTTCTCTCAACTCACTGCATTTTGCGCGATCGTTGCTGCCACCAACGTCGGTGTGCTCGGAAGCCCCGTCTCGGTAAGAACAAACTGTCTCACTCTATCTGTCTATTTCCTGACAGAGCTTTCACCCTAGGGGACAACCGTTGCCGCTGGTTCTGGCTCAGTAAACTTCACGTCATCAGTTACTGTGCCTCTTACCTATGTCTCGTCCTCCGACGTCACTATAACCGCTTCCAGCGTCGCATCCTCGACTCCTGGAAACGACTCTTCGGTCTATCCCGTGTTCCCTACTACAGTAGCGTCTGGGGCCCATAGCAGTAACGGGACTATCATCCCGTCTATCATTGGCTACTCAAATGCTATTCCAACCACGGGAGGTGTCGCGTCATCGACCCCTGCTGCATGTGCCGCTTCTAGCGTGGCATCTTCGGTTCCTGTAATCAACTCTTCGGTCTACTCCGTGTTCAGTAACGGGACCGGCGACCTGTCTATCATTGGCTACTCAAACGCTACTCCAAGCACGGGAGGTGTCGCGTCATCGACCCCTGTTGCATGTGGTTGTCCGACGCAAGTTACATCTTCGTTCCACCATCACGCAACTGGCCACCCGGAATCTACAGCTTCACGAGTCCCCGGCAACTTCTCCTCAATCAATATCAGTCCTTCAATCGTTTACAGTGTTTTCCCATCGAGCGCCCCCACGACCATTGCCTCTGTCTGCGAATGTGCGACGTACTCCGTCTCTGCCGTTCAGACTAGCGGTGTTGGATCGTGCGGCAGTCCAGTCACCGTCACGTCCCCGTATACTGTCACGGTGACGGTGACTGCCAGTAGGCACGCGACTGGAACTGCGGGATCCGGTACGGTCGTAAGCGCAACTAGTGGAGCTGCCACTGGAACTGGTGTAGCAAGCGGCACTGTGTACTCAAGCGTTATTGTCACTGGTACATTTGAGTCCTCTCCCACTGGCACATTTGCAGCCTCAGGCTCTACTCCAGGACCTTCGGAAGCTATCTAGTAAGCTATATACAAGGCTCAAGGTGAATACATCCTCGTTGAATTATTGTGTAACCAGTACTGAATATCCCATATATCACAGGTCAGATCCAGCCAATAGAATTTCTAGATTTCTATAGGTCAAGGATTTATGTTCATTCTCATTGCGGCTTCTCGTATTCAGTCTTCGTTTATTGGCTCAAAACTCTAAATACTTGATATCATGGACTTCGAATTTCGGACTTTGACTCAGCAGCTGCTGCTGAACAGTATGTACACGTCTATTCCAAGTAGCAGTACGTACACTGTGTATTCAGTGACTCAGGTCGTATAATACTGTTCTCAGATCCTCTCTGCACATGATACATGGCCAGTCACGGTTAAAGTGAGGATGTAGTGCAAGATGGTGAAGCCTTCAATGGCTTTGGTATTAGAAAGTGTGTAGTGAGAACATGAAGCTTCAATGAGAAGATTGCATATTGATTTCGCATAAATTAGACAGCTCATATAGATATTACACCTCAATTAGGCACTTAGTAGGCCCCGTTCGATGACACCGCTATGGTCCCGTCACGCTACGTTATCGCATCTAATAAGGCTAAAAGTCGGTATCATTTTGTTATCATCTGTTATACTCTGTTACAGAGCTGTTGGACTTATCCTCTAATTTACTCCGTAAGTCACCTCCCGTCACGTCTGCATACACTCTATTTGCTTCCATTGTGCCCGTGGCTCGTCGTCGTGACATATTGTGAATTGAGCTGACTAACCATCAAAGCAGGTAACATAACGGAAGATAACATAAAATAGCGGGTAATAGCGGCGTCGTCGAACGGGGCCTTATGAAGTACCAATGCATAACAGACCTTGAAAGTGAAACTGAATTCGGGCTTAGCGGCTACTGCTAATCCACATTGCCATTTATAGCTACCGCTCTGATTGACCAAATATATACAAGCACTCCGAAATGGCAAATATGAAATGAGATTGATCCGCGTCACGCCACGACAGAAAGCAACAAGACGTGGCCGAGGTCCCCGCTCCCTCTTCTACATGCCGTTGATAAACTAGCCTGAGGTGCGCATACGCAGCATATCGACAGATCCTACATACCAACACCAACGTATACTTATGTGTGGTGCTTATCTGGACTGACGGTCCGATCCGCAAAGAACTTGACCCACTGTTGTTGGAATCCTACTTAATGGATTGCCTTCTGCTGGTCGCGGCGTTGGATATATCACAACCGCCCGCGAATGATCAGCGACCGTGATCTTCAACTTATTTGCGTGGTTGAAGGTACTGTCCCACTATATTACTTATATCATTTTGGCTAACACCCAAACTCGGAGCATTAAAGTCGAAGAGAAGAAACGATGTCATCTCTCGCAATCCATCGTACGTTATGGACGGGCCGTAGTATCACTATCTGGCGTGGTCACCCGGCATTTCAATTCATTCCAATCGGTGATGTCTCGGTTTCGTTAAGCTAGGTTGTTGTACGTTGAAGGTTCCCGCAGACCTAGTGCCGCCTGTCCGTATTACATCTGGCATACTACTGTGCGCAAGCTCTACGAAGCCGTTTTGAGTCATTTTTGTCTTGGCAAGATTTACCTGCCAGAGGTTCAGCAGTGAAGCGTAGGCTAGTCCAGTCCTCTGACTTCGGTGACGACATAGGAACATGCGGCATCTTGTCAGCCCCATTCCTAAAAGTGAGCCTTGATACTAGACTTCTACTGCAATTATCTATTAACTCACAGTTATAGGGCCTATGTCTGAGCATAACCCGAATGATGAGCACCTTCCTCATACGGGCGCACAGCGCTTGCCACGCCTCCCTCTTCTCGTGAGGCGCCATTCAGTTTTGGTCCCACATGAAGCACCATCCCGCCTCCATGAATCTCAGGCGGCGTTGTAATGTCCGTTATACACGTTTCGGCATATAGCACCGGCTTGAGCATACCGCGTTTCTGCTGCGTGCGTTCTACTGGGCTGGGAATTACCGATACGAACCGCTGGCTAGGCTGACAGACTCGGATGCGGCTGGCAATGGATAGTCAATAAACATTTGTTTCTCCAGTCGTAACCTAGATCACATATCTATACGTATCGGCGACAGCTCTCCTTCCTTCGTATTTTCCCCTGTTCACAGTCGCACTATAATCTCCACCGTCATGCTCACTCAATTAGCCCTACTCTGTGCCATTGCTGGAGCTCTGACCAGGACTAGTTTTGCGGCTGCATTCGAGGTCAGTAACATCTCCACACATAATTCCACAATTCTCCTAACACGACCTTGACTCTAGGATGATAACAGCCTGCCCAACCAGGCTTCAAGCTCTGCCTCTGCCCCTACCGCCAAGCTCATCTCACCCATCACATCACCAACCCACGCCTCCGGTTTGCTCCATGAGCGGCTTACATGCTCCTCATACCTCTACGTGGTGCTTCCTACCAATGTATCGACCTCCTTAGATGCGACGTCTACCGCACAGTTTCCCTTCAAAGCCGATATCATCACCAACGAAGTTCGGGACTCTGCCAGCCACTGGGAATGGATTCGTGTCGAACCTTGCGGCGTAGGACTACCTGAAGAGCACTACTTACTACTTCCATCGCCCACTCGCTGCACACCGTCTTCCACTGACCTCGGTGCACAACCCCCCAGCTTCCGTCGCTGTCGCGATATACCATTTGGGTATGCCATGGCTTCGGGATCAATCCATATTGCAGCTCGATCTAACAAGCTGCCGTTGTTCTCCTTCACAGTGCCTCCAATTGACGGACCCGCTTCATACTTGTATGTCTCGTTGTTTGGGCCAGGATAACAGGTACGTCGCTGATTCAAGCCTGCGGGTGGCGCCTGGACGACTCGGCTGACACTGTCTTCTCAATCGTGGGAACTAGCATGTCACTCCACTATACTAGTAGAGCACCGCTGCCACTCAACACGCCGCAAAAACCGCAGATACGGAATATGATGATAGGATATATTAGCCCAATTTTGATGTTGTATCAGCAAGGAGTGGTCTACAGTACAGACCTAAGATTACCAACTGGGCGCGATGAGACTAACATGAAGTCAAACACCCCCACTCGTTCTGGAATCCTCAAGTATGGCTTCTAGAGGTGCTTTCGACTGGTCGACATGACTGTAGGACATGACTGCCTTCCTCTCCAAACTTCCCAGATCAGACTTTTGTGACAACTTCGACTGATATCCGTGATAGCAGGTGCAACGCACAGCGCAAGTGTCACCGCGCATGTTGAAATATTTAACCTCTTCTAGTACCTATGAGCGAGCCCGTCAGTCACGGTGGTGGGTGCTATCTCAGGCTACAGGCTCAGTCGGGTTTGACGGGCTTGAGCCTGTGTTCTCCAGTGCGATCATAGCGGCTCCGTGGAAATGTACCTTCCGACTGCCATTTTCGCGCACAAGTTCACCCATGGACTTTGTAGCTAACGACTCTACCTCGATACTTATTGCTCTTGAATGACCGTGACTGTGACATGACCGTCTTTTCACAACCTCCCATACCGGGAAGTACGCTCACACGATGGAAGTGGAAACATGCGCAAACACGCCAGTATGGAGATCGGGCGCTAGCACTTTGATCTGGCCTGTTCCTCCGTAACGCAAACGTACTGTATGTCTTTTAAATTATTTTCCATCTAATACATTCTGATTCAACTACTTGCTACAGACTTACACATGTCTCAACTGTCGCAGGGCTTCATTGTGCGTCCTCAGGCAACCTATTGCTAGTACTGCATATATGCTCACGACATCGCAGATCAAGCGCAAACGTCGACGTTCGTGCCATACCACGTCATCCAGCTCTTCACCGCCTCGACATGAGCCTAGCAATGCTAGCATATCTAAACGCAGCTACAATACTCGGTCTCAGACTCGAAAGCGGGGCTTGGATCATAGCACTGAAGAAAAGCCGGTAACGGTGGAAGACTTTCTGCAGTGGTCGGCTTCTACTCCTAGTAAAGACAAGAAAAAGCGCCACTATGTTGACATCAACGTCTCTACGCCTTCTCGCAACCCTCATCCTCATGCTTGCTCTGTGGAAAGGCAAGAAGGTACCTCGGCCTCCTCTGGCAAAGAACTGCCTCATACAACGACGTCAACGGAGGGTATCTCTAGTTCTAGTCCTCTTCCTCGTCAGAAATCTGGAACTCTCTCGGAACGCATGCTACGCGCGGCCGCTCTCTCTCATGTCCAGTTGGATTCTGTTGCTGGTCTTGCGCATATAGTCGACCCAGAACGACCAACTTTGAAATTTGAAGCTGTACCTCCATCCACACTGGAATCTAGACTAAAACAACCGGCCAAGAAGAAATGGCGGCGAAGGGACCCCCGACGATTTCCAGATATCCTTCCTGAGGACTTTGCCCCTTTCTCAACTGCTACTACTACACGATCTGTACCTCGCAAGTCTCTTGACCACTGGAGACCAGGTTTGCTCCCCGCCTTACCGATGGACGAGTCTCCAATCAACAAACGCAAGAAGACAGTGGCTTTACGAGACAGTCCCGGAGCTCCGTCACTATCGTTCGTACCCGTCGAACCGTGGAGCAGGACATCTGGTCCTTCTGGGTAAAATCACTGCTTTTGGCTGCATACTTATGTTAACGAAACGACGCACAGGCAAAAGCAGCGCGAGATATCTCTTCGTAGGCTCTCACAACACCGGCCCACCTACCCAAGGAGTAGTCTACCATCAACTCCAGCCGCTGGGCAGCGTATCCTGGCATGTGACAGTGATCCTCCAAGCAGGCAGCATGACGACAGCCCTCCCTTCCCGTCTATTCGCAGCAGTGCTCTTCTGAATTCTCAACCTGTCTGCACCGTATTGCCCACAAATCACCTCAAGCTCTCGAAATCTGGGTCGCTAACACAAAAACCACTCAAACCCTTCGACTCTCTTTTGGACGGCCTCATGGAGACAGCCCGTCATGCAACGGCGGTCGAGAAGTCGAAGTCTCGAAAAGCAGACCTTCTCGCCAATCCCTCGACTTCAGTGTTCGCGGCTGATTCAGCTCGGAGGTCGAAGTACTTCAGAACATCACCAATATCAAGAACACCTTCGCAAAGACCAAGTGGCGAGTAAATTGCCCATACTTCTGATACCCATGGTGGTTGGTATTTTCCGGCTTCGGTTTTGTTGTAGTATGGATGGGAGATGCTTGTAACTGTAATACCCGACGTTCAAAGGATAAGAAACTTCGTAATGCATGATATAGTACAACGACCACATGGGGATGGTAGCAGTGTGGTCAATGCTCCCACAGAGTGATTATTGGTCTAACCAAGCAATTGACCTGCAAGTATAGTAATCTGATCTAGTATGTGGCCCCTTCTCGGTACGACGAGGCTATTGAACAACTGCATATTATCTACGGTCATCGAAGGGCGTCCGACGGTAGTTGCAGCTCCTTTCGGACTAAATTTACGTCAACATTAGCCGAAATAAACAATACACACAGATATTCACGCACTCTTCTCAAGGTCTATTTCGTCCCACTTGTCAGAGGCCGCCTTCGCCTCCTCAGTCTTGTTCGCCCGCCTGCCCAACAACATCTCTTGCCAGCCAATTTCGTGCTCTGGTTCAACGCCGCGAGCGACAGCGCTGACAGAGCCAGGCTCCATGGCCAACCTCTTCAGCACATCAAAGTCTGTCTGGTCCACCTGCTGTCCAGCACGTAGCCGTCGCACGGTGTCTTCGAGCAACCCTATCCTTGTGGTGTAATGTCTTCGTTGCTCTTCTGATTCACGTTTGTGCCAGAGATAATGAATGCTTATTGAAGTGATCGCCAGAGAATAGAGGACATGTTGGAGGTATGGTGGCATGGTAGCAGGAGCAGGCAATGCATTGCACTGGAAAAGCTGCGTACAAGCCGATCTTGCCGGCGGCATTCCGGCGCTTAAGTTTCTATATCACAGTGGACCATCTTAGAACGCACCTTGACTCTCTCCCACCTCCACCAGCATCCGACTCAAAGACTATCTACGATAAGACTGTAACTTATAACTGAAGTTATACGGGAGTGATGTGGAACAATTACCCAGGCAATCAGCGAGGCTATCCTCCACCCGGACCACCTTCTGGACCTCCGCCGTAAGTTCATCTCACATGGCGTAAGTTGATCTTAGACTTATCTCGATTCTTGGGGTAGGGGAGGATTTCCTTCTCCGTAGGTTTCTTCACCTTCTCGCTCATACGTACAGCTGCTCACCCAACCACTGTCAGTGCATTTCCAGGCGCAGCTCCCGGCGGCACGCCAGGTTACACGCCAGGTTACGCACCGGCGTACGCTTCCCCTCCACCGGGCGGGTAAGTGGTTCGTATGTTAAATACGTCTCGAGACTAACGACTTTTTGCTGTAGATACTCTTATGGACCACCATCAGGGCCACCTCCAGGACCTCCACAGGGTTTCCCTTCACCATCCGGACCGCCGGGCTACCCACCTCCATCAGGACCTCCAAGTGGCTACGGTCCTCCACCAGGTCCCCCACCTCCTCACAACCGTTATAACTCACCAAGTGGTCCACCACCTGGTGGATATGCCCCGCCATCAGGACCTCCACCTGGAGGATACGCCAGTCCATCTGGTCCTCCGCCAATTCCCCCGAGAACAGATGGTCCACCAGCAATCCCCGCACGTATAGATCAAGGCTCATACGCTCCGCCGCGTATGTAATTTACAGGCATACCCATTGGCTCTACTGACTTATACGATAGCTGGACCACCTCCCCGCCCGCCGACACAGCAACAAAACTATGGCCCTTCATTTGAAGCTGCAAACCATACCCGCCAACAACCATACTTCCAATATTCACAATGCACTGGAAAGAAGAAAGCTCTTTGCGTACGCTCCCAACCAATCTCGCAACACCCATGATGTCTGACAAGCGTTATAGATTGGCATCAATTACTTCGGACAGTCGGCGGAGCTGAAAGGGTGCATTAATGATGCTAACAACGTGAAGCGATTCATTTGCAGTAAGTTATGGATCCATCCTATCTATGGCTGCAGATCTTATGCTGTTCACCTAATCTAGCATACTTCGGGTATAAGAGCGATGATATCGTTATGTTGACTGACGATTCGCAAAACCCACGACAAATCCCCACCAAACAGAATATCGTAAGTTAACGACATAGTTATTGTCGAATTTTGTTGGTCTCACCTATATTCCCATAGCTACAAGCGATGCAATGGCTTGTTAGGGATGCTCAGCCCAATGACTCGCTCTTCTTCCATTGTATGTGCTCTTTGGTTCGTAGGCTTGCGGAGGCTTACTCCCATGAACTGTAGACTCTGGTCATGGTGGTCAAACGAAGGACCTTGACGGTGATGAAGCCGATGGTTACGATGAAACAATCTACCCTGTCGACTTCAAGGATAGTGGCCACATTGTCGATGATGTGAGTTCCTCGACTATCCCATTAATATTTGTTGTAGGCCTCATCGTTCCTCCATCTAGATTATGCACGATATTATGGTCAAGCCCTTACCGCCTGGTTGCCGTCTTACGGCTATCTTCGACGTAAGTCCCTTAGTATGCAACGCTCTTGATTAAGCTCAGAAATTCTGTAGTCTTGTCATTCAGGCTCTGCATTGGGTACGCGTGTTCAGGCACATGTAATAAAGTTAGGGTTGGTACTAACGTCCTCATAGATCTTCCGTATATCTACTCTACTGAGGGTAAGGTGAAAGAGCCTAATCTTGCAGCAGAGGCAGGTCAAGGGTTGTTATCTGCCGTTACCTCATACGCGCGCGGTGATATGGTATGAGCCTCCTACACTATAGCTCCTCCATCTCCTCTGAGCTTTCATATCTTTAGGGGTCTGTGTTCTCCTCTGTGTCGGGCCTCATCAAGACTGCTTCTGGTGGCGGAGCGCGCGCCGATAAGAAAGCGAGGGCCACTAAGACTAGCCCTGCGGACGTGGTATGTTTATAAGTGTGATATTGGCGCGACGTTGTCTTATGACTATGACTTGCAGATCTCCTTCAGTGGATGCAAGGACTCGCAGACCAGTGCAGACACCGTCGAGGCGGGCCAGTCCACTGGCGCCATGAGCTTCGTGAGTAGCGAGATCACTTGCACTAATTATCACGAGAGCTAATCATAACTTACTCGCAGGCGTTCATCTCTGTCCTCTGTGAGCCTCCGAAATGTCCGTGCATTTGATGCATACCTGATTATCTTTTATAGCGCAAAACCAGCAGCTGAGCTACCAACAATTGCTCATCAATATCCGGTATGCCTTGTAATTTGCATTCCAAGGGTTCGTGTTAGCTGATTACCTGTTATATTTATAGAACAATATTGAAGCAGAAATACAGTCAGAAACCGCAGTTGTCGGCCTCTCATCCCATGGTAAGCGGAACGTCTCATTATTCAGGAAGTAATCATGATAACATTGATCCATTTTGTAGGATGTCAACCTGCTGTTCATGTGCTGAGGCTCGCGGTAGAACTTTGTAAATGCATTCGGGCTCGGTCATAGCGACTAGACGCCCGCTGTACTTTTGGTAGGTAGCTAACCTCCCTGGATGAGGTTAGAATTGTACACTATGGATTTGTTGTATGATTTGGCAAGCAAGCTCGTTATGTATCGTGTCATTCTGCTTGTGGTCATGAACTTTGAGCAACACATCGATCGTAAAGATGGTGAGTTTCTGCATATACGTTTATGGTTTCGTTCGTGAGCTAAACACCAAGCACTAGTTCTACTACCAGTAGGCTGATACGACACCCCGCCGCAATTGGCTGCCATATAAGCAGCAGCCATTTAACCTTCCCCAATAGCGTCGACCTAGAGGGTGAACTTCATGCCCATGGAAGAATGTGATATATCTGACGGTGTTGTAGGATTCTCCGTGTTAGCGGCCTTTGTAGTGAGCCTCATCGCAAAAGCAGCCGCGACCGAGATGCATTTGACTCAAGGAACGATGATCCCGAGCCGATGCGTTCTTGATCTTCCCTCGACATCTGTGGACTTCTTCAACCAACAAGCTGTCAACGAAGCTATTACGGACACAATCCACTGACGTTGGTCTTGCGTAAGAGCAACCAGCCCCTTCACCCCTGAAGGCAAGGATTATGCAGGCTCCTTGGATGTCACGGTTCTTCATCTCGTCAGTATATCACGGCTAATCACGACCGACCACCTTTACCAGAGATGGGATGTACAACCATTTTGAAACAACTTGAATGCACCCTCCATACCATGCCTCCTTCCAACTTGTTTCGCTGGACTCTTGACTAGGAGCTCGCGATCGCAGAACGGAAGATAGGTTGAGCCCGCCTCGTGGCAAACCCGGAGGCGGCACCCCCGTACTCTCCCGGCCCGATCCAAGACCATCGTGCACGACAGGTGACTCCCATTGTCGCCTTCATCAATGTGTAGATGGTTCACTGACGGGAGCAATTTCGCCGATGCATTCAGAAAAGTTTGAGCTCTTACCACAGTATGCAGTCTACATTGATCTTCGCCTAGAGCAAGATGGAGATAATAACCATATTGCATTGTGTAGCGGTGGCCTCGCCACCAACAATGTTGCAATTCCCCGAGCGGACTTCAGAGGCCAAGCTTTCAAGTCTGCAACGACTCGCTTCAGGGTTTTACAGCGTCGGGTCTAAGGAATTAACCGCTGGAAATCCCGATCGCCGTACGACCGGAAGGAGCAAGCACTCGCGCAGCGTACTTGTTGGGAGCAAGAACACTAGAGTAAAGTGGGTGTTTAAGGCTCTCACTGTACCAGCTTCTTATAACTACTTTTGGTGACGTTAATCGTAGTGAACCTGAATTGCGAAGTCAGCATAGACTGACATAGACGATATTCTCTGCCGTGGGACTGAGAGTGCCCATCAAACCATGGTCAAAATGCACCCATGTCGTCTCAATTCTGATCAACTCTCCGATCTGATCTAAGCATTTAGTAAATGCTCAGGATCTCCTCACTGGTTCCCCGCGTTTGCGATAGTGCCCATGGGGTCTTCTTTGCGTGCTGTGGAGCGCTTTGCGTGCCTGGGTTTCATGAGAACATTCTGATATCTTTAGGCCTGCTCGCCGTCACCGAACAGGACGCTATTCTATCGTCTGACTCTTATATAAAGCTCGAGGTAGACCGGGGGAGTCTTTGTTGCTCCCTGCTCCCCCACAAAGTTCAATATGGCTGGAGGTGTCGCAGTCCAAGGCTCAAGCCGTCGTAAAGCCCTTCAAGGACAATCCGGATGGGTAAGCCGCACGATCGCCTTCTACAATTGAAAGCCCACTCATGAGGAATATCGTGCAGAAAGGCCTAGTTCAGAATGGTCGCATCTTCTTGATCGCTGTGTTCGCGTCACTTGGCGGTCTGTAAGTAGATATCCTCTATACATCTCTCATGCAGTGAAACTCATGCCAGTCTCTAGTTTATATGGTCAATCTCAATCCGAGCTTTCTCCGCTTCCTTGCGTTTTGCTGACCATAACGACACCTTCTCGCAGGATACAACCAAGGTGTCTTCTCAGGCGTTCTCAACATGTATACTTTTGATCAACGCATGGCCTCCGCCGTGAATGATTCTGGAACGAAGGGGTGGCTGGTCTCCATTCTGGAGCTGGGTGCATGGGTCGGTGTACTCATAACTGGGTATCTCGCCGACAAGCTTTCGAGGAAATACACCATTGTTCTGGGTACGTACAGTCGATCAGCACCTCCATTGTTACTACAGCTACTAACTTGAACGCCTTTGCAGCTGTCTGTATCTTCTGCATCGGTGTCATCGTTCAAACGGCCGCATTCCATCCCTCATCGATTTATGGAGGTAAGTTTGATGCAGCCTTATCTCGGACTTGATCTTCTTTCAGGCGACTAAACCTGAACGTTGAACCCTAATTCAGGTCGATTTGTTACTGGTCTGGGTGTTGGTTCTCTCAGTATGGCTGTACCTCTATACAAGTGAGTCGCCATATTCTGTCAGTCTAGTATTTCTGAACTGACCCTGTTGCAGCGCTGAGCTCGCACCGCCCGAAGTTCGAGGCAGTCTGGTGGCCCTTCAGCAACTCGCCATTACTTTCGGAATTATGATCTCATTCTGGATCGACTACGGAACTAACTACATTGGAGGCACTGGCTCTACCCAACATGAGGCAGCATGGAGGGTGCCTATTGCCTTGCAACTTGTACCTGCTATCATCCTGGGCGTTGGAATCTTATTCATGCCTTTCTCCCCGAGGTAAGTCAGTCTCTTCTAGAAAACGGTGCTGTCAATAATTGTTTCTGGTAGATGGCTCGTCAACAAAGGCCGTGATGACGAAGCTCTCGCGGTACTGAGTAGGGCACGCAACATGCCACCCGACTCTGATGTTGTCCAAATCGAGTTCCTGTAAGCGTCATTTCCCATGAAGTATTCGCTGGTACTAACTTAGGTGTGAAGTGAAATCAGGGCACAGTATCTCTTCGAGAAGGAGACTGCGGCCATGAAGTATCCTCAATTCCAAGACGGCTCTTTCGCCTCCTCATTCAAGCTTGGTCTTTATGATTACATGAGTTTATTGACTACGCGTAGTAAGTGCTTCCTTCGCAAATCAATACTTAGTATCACTGCTAACTTACCTTAGCCCTGCTCGTACGCACTGCTGTTGCTACCTTGACGATGTTCTTCCAACAATGGACGGGAGTAAGTACTGCCATAGTGCATATTGGCGACAGACTGGCTGACTATGGATATGTAGGTTAACGCGATTCTTTACTACGCACCTACCATCTTCCAAAACCTAGGCCTCAGCGGAAATTCTGTATCTTTGTTGGCGACTGGAGTTGTCGGTATTGTGTAAGTGAAGCCTCTTAGTACACAATGGCGTTCATTACATTCTCAGACTTACATTCTGTTGCACAGCATGTTCCTGGCCACGATTCCGGCAGTTATTTGGGTCGATAACGCGGGAAGAAAACCCATCCTTGTGTCCGGTGCATTTATCATGGCCGCGTGAGTTTTCTCAGATGCATAGCATTCATTATCACGCTAACAGAAAATCTATCACCGTAGTTGCCACATCATCGTTGCAGTCTTGTCGGGTCTTTACGAAGACTCTTGGCCGGAGTGAGTAGCATCTCATCTGTCATATGCTGCAGAATATTGACTAACGGCATTCGTACAGTCATTCAGGTAATTACATAGGTATATGGAGCTAAAATCTTTCACTAACGTCGTGTTAGCTGCTGGATGGGTGGCCTGTGCATTTGTGTGGATCTTTGCCATGGCCTTCGGCTACAGCTGGGGTCCTTGTAGTTGGATTGTTGTTGCTGAGATCTGGCCGCTGAGTGTCCGTGGCAAGGGCATTTCCATTGGTGCTTCGTCTAACTGGGTGCGCTTCCTCGTATCTGGGAACCACATGTGATTGTGCTCACTCAACTATTACAGATGAACAACTTCATAGTTGGTCAAGTGGGTGATCTTTTGAGTATGGTGACCGCATATCACTGACGTTTATCTTAAGGTTACACCAACGATGATGCAACATCTCAGGTTCGGTACCTTTGTGTTCTTCGGAGTAAGTTCATACACCTAGTATTTGCTTGTGCGCAACTCTAACAACTCTATCAGGCCTTCTCCTTCCTCGGAGGACTGTTCATCCTCTTCTTTGTGCGTATCAACCTTGCCAGAATGTACAGGTCAGGATCTCACTTCAAGCATCCTTTGCAGGTGCCTGAGACAAAGGGGCTCTCTCTCGAAGAGATGGACGAAGCCTTCGGTGCACAAGGTCTCGCCGCTGCCGATCTTCGTAGACAAGCAGAGATCAGTGACAGGATTGGCCTCTCTGCCTATGACGATCATCATCAGTCTCCTACGGAGAAATACGAAGCCGACAGCTACAAGGGTGACAAGGCTTAATTTCTCTGTCCATCGGATCCGAACGCTACCCCATAGGGCGAGGATAGAGATATGATATGACTATATACGATACGATATTCCACGATGTGTGTACAATAGCTTCCACGTTTTCCCTCTCTGCAAGATTCATTATGTATACCTTGATCTGCGTCATATAATCTACTTGCCAAAACATATCAGTATCATAAGAGAATCGTACTACTAATGCTGGCAGCTTACAAGGTTTAAGTCCAACGTCTACTAGTAGTATACTTATATGTGTTGATCTGGCCCCGCGCCTATCCTGGTTTTCCGCAAGTATATGGTACTTGACCTCCTTGTGTTTCTTATTAACTTTCATACATCAGGCATCATGGCCAGCAGAACTATGAAGAAAACTAAACAAAGGGAGTTGTCACGTAGTTAGAATAGATTCAACTTCCGAGTCGACCGTGACAGGATCGTGGGAATTATTGGACGCGTCGCGGTCACGTTTCTGAGCCTCGGCGTTCTAACTTCTCACTACACCGTGACGCGTGACTGGCTTAAGCTTCCTCTCGCCGCCAATATTGAATGAACATTGCCCTGTGAGTTTGTGGTGAAGTACTATTTTATAGTTTGGTAAGATCATCTATGCTTTGACTAACACGTTGCTATAGTAAATTCTACTCAAGGACAGCACGTCGTGCAATGAGCATAGCTGCACATCTCCGCGGGCTCAATGAAGCACAGTCTCGCGGTGAGTGCAACGTTACGTTTGTATCGTCTTAAGGCTATATGCTAACATTCTATGTGCTACAGCCGTACAGCACCCACCATCTACCCCGTTACAAATACTAGCTGGTCCCGGTAGTGGGAAGACACGCGTACTCACGTCTCGCATAGTTCATCTCATCTCGGCACACAACGTCCAACCTGCCTCGATATGTGCTGTCACCTTTACAAACAAGGCGGCAAACGAAATGCGGGAGAGATTGGGGAGGATGCTGGGGAAGGAGATGGTCTCGCAGATTAAGATGGGTACGTTCCACTCACTGTGCGCGAGATACCTCAGGAGATATGCGTCACTTGTCGGGGTGGAGGGAAACTTTACTGTATGCGATGCAGACGAAAGGTATGTTGGGCCTCCATAGTGGTCGGGGTCTATCTAAAGCCAGTTCCAGCAAGAAGATTCTTAGCAAGCTTCTCAAACCGTACAAGCGTGTCCTTGAAGACCGAGATGTTACGCTAAAGGAAGGGACGGTGCAGTCGCGTATATCACAAGCGAAGGCCAAAGGTATCACTCCCAAAGACCTTATGGACCAATGCTTTGGTTCTTCCTCCAAGTCTGCCAATGGCAAAGGAAAGGCAAAACAAGTGCATTCGCCTCCTCCGGATGACTCTGACATAGACGATGCGATGTTCGATGGCGACACTGCTGCCGAGGTTATTCCAAAGGTCGTCGCTCGGGTATATGCTAGTTACCAGGGAGTTCTCGAGGACAACAACAGTCTTGACTTTGACGATCTCCTGGTGTATGGCGTAAGACTGTTCAAAGAGAACAGTAAGGTTGCTAGCTGGTGCCACCACATCCTCGTCGACGAATTGTGAGTTGCTCATTGACACCCTCAGTCATAAGCTTTTTTAAAACATTGTTCGCCAGCCAGGACACAAACATTATGCAATATGACCTAATGCGTTACATAGCATCTCCAAACCGGTGCTTGACTATTGTAGGCGATCCAGATCAGTCTAGTGAGTCCCCTACACCATCAAAAAACAATTCGCAAGATGTTGATATTGGTCTTCTAGTTTATGGTTGGCGCGCGGCAGAGGTGCAGAATCTAGCCAAAATGCAACGAGGTGAGATGATAGTCGCTTGCTCCTCACGACACGTAACTTACACACGCGCATATACAGACTTCGCCGCGACCCAGCAAATCCTGCTCGAGCAGAACTACCGCTCGACGGGATCCATTTTGGCCGCCAGCGTCGAGGTTATCTCTCAAGGTTTGCAGACTCGTATCTCCCCATATGCCCCATATGTTCACAATCCAGCATATATCTAGATAAATCACGAATCCAGAAGACTCTACTTACGAGCCACGCGAACGGGCCTAAACCGACCTTACGCCTGTTTAGCAACGCGGAACAAGAAGCTACCTCTACTGCGATAGAGATTAAACGGTTGATCGCTAGTACTGGTGGGATGTTGGGGTACAATGATTTTGCGCTCCTTCGTAAGTCTCATGCCTGATGCCTTGAAACGTGGTATATGATACTGACGTGAGGTATTCAGTCCGATTTAACGCATTGTCTCGTGTATTCGAGAGTGCGTTGCAGAAAGAGGGCATTCCGTGTAGGATATTGGGAGGTCATCGATTCTTCGAGCGACTCGAGGTCAGTATGCTACACAGAGTATCAGCAGGGTAGGTGCTAATCAACGTGATGTACAGGTCAAAGATCTTCTAGCATATCTCCAAGTCCTCGATAACCCCCGCTTCATCCCTGCGTTCATGAGAATAATCAACGTACCAGCAAGGAGCATCGGAGACAAGGTTAGGGTTTCTATCATGTTCGAGTTATAATTGTGTGGTCTCACACCCATCTCAAGTCCGCGAAAGAGATTCTGGCAACAGCGGAACGGCTGAAACTGTCCCCTCTTGAAGTAGTCGAGCGCATACATGACGGGAAGATACCCGATATCAAGCCTCCATTGAAACGCAAGACTGTACAGTTCGTCGCTGCCGTCAGGCGCTTGCGTAGACTCGTTAATGACGTCAGTTTCTTCGTTTCAACGTCCAATATAACGCATTCTAACGTCTTTGACACGCTACACTATCGCAGTGTGAAACTCCTGCAACGCTCATCCGAGAGCTCATAGACCTAATAGAGTACGAAGCATACTTAAAGAAGACCCAGCAAGACTGGGAAAACCGATGGGAGAACGTCCAGGAGCTTATCAACTTTGCGAGTCAGATGGAGGGGGACCTTGCCGCGTACGTTGCCAATGCAGAGGTTTCGGAACCTAATGTACGTGGACATGGAGGCGATGATTGGGGTGATGTTGTGGATGATGAATTCGACGAGGAGGAGCTGGATGATCTCGGGTTTGCTGAGGTCAAATTGCCTACTGCCAAAGTAGGTTCATCGACAGAACCGTACGTCCACGCGCACATGAGTATGGCTTTAACGGTATGGTTTTGGTGCTGATTGCAATTCTAGGATGACGCCGCTTCGCGCGTTCTTGCAGATGACTATGCTCTCCACGGATACCGAGACAGCAGCGGAGTCAAAAGAGGATGAGACGAAGAAAGATGTACGTATGACTAATAACTATTGTGCACAGACTACAGTCTAACGTCAAAGTAACGGTGTAGAAAGTAACTCTGGCGACGTGTCACTCTGCGAAGGGACTGGAGTGGCCTGTCGTCTTTGTTCCTGCTGGTACGTTAATAGTTTCGTCGGAGTCAAGATTGGATTTATACTCATCGCTGCGGATTCTAGTCGAGAATGGTGTCTTCCCAAGTACGCGTGCTGAAGACATCGAGGAAGAGCGGTATGTCGTAATCTCTAGTAGCATGTCTCTGCCAACTGATGACTTCTTATGGATGTCACCAGACGTCTACTATACGTCGCCTGCACCCGAGCACAATGTCTACTCTACTTGACACATGCAGCAGAACGAATGAGGAACGGCGTGACCGTGAAACCGGGGCAGTCAGACTTCATAACGTGTCTCATGCGTCCCGGGGAGTCTCAGGTACGTATCATCTGTGGTAAACCTCATTCTTTCCCTCAGATACTGACCGTATCGCCACAGACGTTTTCACAGGAACAGCCCGTGATAGAGCCTGAGTCATTGGCTCTGTTTTCTACTGTACTTGGTCGTCCGATACCTGATGAGGCAGAAGTCGCTCGACGACTGGCGGAATTGTGAGTAAAAGTTAAAATGCGAGGAGTGAACACAACGTGGTTGCTGACGTATACTCCTTAGGCGAAGGAGTGGCAAAGCGTTGGACTGGCCTGCCCTTTCCTCTTTCATTTCAACGCAGGACCAGCCTTCCTCGGAAGATGGTTTTGCACGAGTTCGACCTCACAAGTCTAATACGGCTGGTAATCAGCTCCTTTCGGCTGATATTCCAGGTAAGATTCACTTGCATCACTGTGTCGAGTGAGTATTGATCGAGTCTACCTTATCTAGCAACTGTATCGTTCATGTCAGCCAAATCTATCGTCGTCAACGAACCTACTACACCGGCACCTATGTCCCCGTCTCGGAGGGTCCCTAATCGTATCTCTCCCGTCTCTGAGACGAAACCAATACCATCAGCAAAGTCGGCGAGTACAAGCACAAGTTCGCGCAAGGGTAATCAGAATCAGAACAAATCCGGTCTTGGAGGGAAGAAGATTGCGACGTCACGGCCGCCAGAATCCGAGTCTCTGGCCTCATGGCTTCGACCCAAATCGAAACCTCAATCGGTGGTAGTCGAGAAGCGAGTTGAGGCAACGGTGACGAAGAAGCCTGCTTCCACTGCCAGTATTTCTTCAGCAGTTCCTCGTCGACAGCCATCTATCAAGCACCAGACACAGGTTAAGTCAGCGACCTTAGCTCCCAAAGAGCCTTCGATCACTGTGGTGGATTCACACCCACCTATACAAGCCATAGATGTCACCTCCAAACAGGCTTCGGGCGGTAAGAGGCGTCTAGGGATGAGCAGGGCTGTTGTTGGGTACCCGAACAAGAAGTTCAAGAGTCCGGCTGCATAACCATATTTTCTGACTGTATCTGGACTCTATGTGTATATTATGCTGCTATCTTTATTGTTTCGATTCGGTCCTGTATTTGTAGAGTCAAGTAATATTATTCACTTGGCGGTTTCAGGGACGTCTGCTTTGTGGCGTGGGAGCCTATGATGATGGCAAGATTGAAGAGAACATACTTAACCGACTCCCACCAGACCTCACTAGGCCTCACTAGCACTTCCGACCTCTCATGAACGCACGTTATCATCCAATTATGACTGTCAATGCACAAACTGCCTTCCTCGTTCGATTGCTATACCAAAATGTCCGTTCTCTAGATGGTCGCTGAACCACACCCGCACCTTCACAGCTTGAGTAGCCTGGTTGTAGTAAGTCCACTCTGCTGTACGACGCGACGTCCAATGGCTCAATTGACCGTCACAATCTGCAGGATAACTGTTTTAATATGCATACTTATTGCTCTATCAATGGACTACCAATCGTTAGTAAACAAGACGGTGGCAGACAAGACGGGTCGATCGTATTTTAATCTCGACCACTTCCTCGTGACTGTTGAAACTCGAACCATGGGGTCAGCCTCAGAGAGTATATTTGGACGTGAGCCCTCCTTCCTCTCTTGTTCTCCAACCAACATCTTCCCCTCTGACTATCTCCACTTAACTGTGCGGGGATGGTCTTTTCTCGTCTCCGGCATCTGCTAGAGACTTGGCTACCGGGACTGCTCTTCACGCTCATCGAGTTGGTCG
>JAXQGN010000423.1:0-24977 GCA_037039805.1 Irpex sp. M6601 | reverse complement strand
GCGCCGACTGCCAACGCGACCCCGGCGCGCCTGGGTACAGCAGCACCCTCGGACGGCTGTTCATGCGTACCCTGCCCGAGCAGTTCAAGGTTGATAGCAGCTACATGTCGTTTCGTTGATGCCACCTGAAGCGATGAATATCGCGCTGGGCATCTGATTCCCGGCCGCCTCCCCTCAACCAGCCTGCGTCTAACTCGAGGCCTATCGGAGGTCGTTTCGTACGTTTCCGCTGTCTCTCAAGGTCATCGTCATGATCACACTATCGATTCACGACGCAGCATACAACCCCATGCATATGCAGGCTCGGCCCATTGGTGAGGACGAGCTCTGCCCT
Organism: Irpex sp. M6601; assembly: GCA_037039805.1. NCBI lineage: Eukaryota > Fungi > Basidiomycota > Agaricomycetes > Polyporales > Irpicaceae > Irpex > Irpex sp. M6601. The sequence goes on along the minus strand of JAXQGN010000423.1, from coordinate 24,643 downwards.
CCTAGTCCGTACCTTCAATCCAAAGACGGCTGCCGTCGCTCATACCCCACATAGATCTGGACGGGTGCGTCAAGATCTGGACGAGCTGTGTCGACAGCGTCGGCACCGAGACCGGCAAGGTTCTCAGTAACCTCGCCAACGAGGGGCGCGTAGGCAAGGACGACGGTGACAACGACGAAGAGCGCGGTGAAGAGGGCGGTCGCAGCAGAACAACAAGAAGAAGACTCCGCATCGACCTGCGAGTACGCTTGCTAGGGACGCCGCGCAGCTACGGAGCAAGAAACTCGACTTGGGCTTCCATGTGGACCCGCTGTTTAGGAAGACGTGTACGGTTTTCGACGAGGGAGGTGCAGCGGCGTATACCACGGACGAAAACTTCGCGGAATCACTAGTACTCGCATTACTCGAGACGCACCTTGACCACGCCAGTGCCCACTTGCCGCCTGGGTTTACACGACTTCTTTGTCCGAAGGTGACAAGGTTGCCAGGAGAGCTGGGGGTCGCCGAGTATATGATGCTCTGGCATATGATGAAGGTATGTATATTAACGGTCACGGGCGACAAAACTGAAGAACAGAAGTGGGCAAGGTTGGTCAATATTATGACCAGGCTCGGTGTGTGAGGCATAGCAGGATTGTTACCGTATAATTGTAAAACATTGTTGGTGATACCCTGTCAGACGGAGCGTACGACAGACCGTTGTAAGCATAACTATATAGTATTGCATAGCTGCAGATACCGTGCTAGTACAAGTTCTACAACTAGAAAAGCAGTAACGAAAATGTGCCAAGAGCTGATTAGCCGCTTACCAGTAGGAAAATACGAAAAGCAAACGGCATGCCCAGCTCCGGGCTCGAGAAAATCCCAATCTTTATACTCGACCTGTGAATAGTTGAAGCTTCGGAGAGACGTCTTTCATGCGAGGTTTCCAAACGCAAGCTTCGGAGGTCGAGATGACTGTAAAGAAAAACCTTCGCCATCAGCCTCGTGCCTTATATACACGCGAAATGATGGATTATGTCAGCAATCCCCACGTAGGTTAGACGCCGCGGTGCCATCGGCGAACGCACATCAACACCAACATGTCGATTAGGCAACGAAATACGTTCAAGTTTTCAGAGGATGACCACGATAATGGGCCGGTACTGGATGAGCAAGGTAGGTGTACTATTGTTTCCACGGATTAGATTCTGAACTTTGCATTAGAGCAGGAAGAACTCATCAACGACCTGAGGCACCATAGCGAAACCAGGAACGCGCACTACGCAGTTCTGTTACAGACACTCGTTGGAGTCTCTGCAGTACTGTCAGTATATCCTCGCCAGCACCTGTTTCATCTATGATGATCTGACAATGATTATAGACATTTGGTATACCTCTTCAGCGAGGCGAGAGAATCGCCATTCATTGCAGTCCTACCCTATGAAGCCACATCGTCCAGACCAATACCGGCCTCCTCCTTCTTCGTAGCTCTAGCCTTATTCCATCATGTAAACTTAGTTTTGCATCTCTTCTCTCCGACTCACGAGGTCCGTCGTAGCGTGTCTTCCACGTTTATAGGACGCCTCCCCCTTCCCTACCCGCTCATTTTCGCTGCATCCGTCATTGCACCTTTTCTATCTTTAGCTCTGTGGCAGAGCTGGGCCGACGTGTTGTGGTGGAGTACGACAGCGGGTCTTGCGTATTTCATTTACTCGGCTCAGCTGTGGTTTGACGAGGAGGCCAGGGCGATCTCGGAGCTAGAGAAAATGAGGTATGACGCAAAGGGTGCTTAGTTAAAGTCGTGTAAACACAGTTGCGTTTCTCATTATTTACAACTCTGCCAATGTACTTGATCCATACTACCCATATCACAATCTTAATACTTCATGCGGTGATCAACCGACTTACGATGGCGACTCAGGCGAGGATCCATATATACAAGGATCGTAGGTCCGGTATTTTCACTGCCTCGCAAAAATGAAATGGGTGACATACTGTTAATACACATTAGTACAAAGTAATATATGTATGGCAACGAATGACTCAAAAGCATAGCATCATAATATCCATGTAATCACGGAGCAGAGCACAAAAAAGCCAACAGTGTTCAGGTCCAGGGAAGAATACTGTACTCAACCGTCCTTTCGTACAAATACAAAGTACATCACAGTCTCCACTCCTCTCTACCTCTGAAATCACAAGGTGTCAAACTCAAACTTAAGTTGGCGAAACTGCGCTATAACGCGAGCCACTCCAACTCATGTGGCTCTTGTGCTGCAATTTCTAGAACCCCCATGTAGAGATGGTCGATCGGTCCCTCTTGTCCGGCTTGGCCTTAACACTTCTGAACGCCTCCTCCGGCCTTTGTATGATCTGCACGCCCGCAATAGGAGATGGAGTCTCATCGTATCTGAACTCCTTGAGCGAGTCTAGGGTGTGGATTCCTGACAGACTTGGTGCACTGCCGCTGTCGAGACTGCTACTCGTTCGGTCTCGATATGCTCGGTAGCGGCGTTTCGGCGGAGGGGTGAACTGGTACTCGTCAGGCATGGAGACGGCGCGGGTTGCTTCGTGCATTCGGGAGCGCTTCCAGAAGCTCCATGCCTGGAAGATGGACTATCGAAGGTCATTAGTATGGCGTGTCACGGGCCTCCGGCGCAGAAGACTTACACGCTGGGACACAAATATGAGGAACAAAGCCATTCCCACTGTGCACTGAGTAAGCACAAGGACCCTGACAGTACGGCACGTGAATGACCCACCCGAAGCAGAGAGCATATCTGGAACAATGCCCATGGGAGCCCAGATCGAAATCAAGTTGACACTATAGTTCAGGAAGTTCAGATATACTGCGGATAACGTCGAAGAAGAGGCTTACAGAGTGGACACGAGCAAATAGAGCGTGAAGATGGCCGTCCTCACCAACAAAGATAGCATCTCATCGGTAAGGTGATTCCTGTCACGCACTGCGTGCCAGTATCGACTGGCTTTTGCAGCTACATCGGCTGCAAATGTCAAGTCAGTACTACGAAGCACACTTTTAGGAGCAGTGTTTCCGACCTTGAAGGATGACAGAAGCGACACACATGATCGTTGCAATAACTTGGACAGCGTCGGAGCTACGCAAGCTCATTTCAGTTGGCCCGGTATGCACGAATTCATAAGCAGGACGTACAATTGACTGAAGTCCAAGGAACAGTAAAAGAAGCGCTGCTCGCGATTGACGCGGTCTGGATGGTTAATTCCGAGCTGGATATGAAATTCGGAGATGAGTGGCAACTAATAAGGCAATTTGAAGGGCAGAATACCGCACGTTGACCGCGACTGCGACGAAGAGTCCAAAGACAATGAACGGTATCACATAAATCTGTACATCCAATTTATAAGGACTGCGTGAGAACGGATGGCAAACAGACTCACCGTCAGCTTCAAGTATTTCTGTCTCCTGGATTCGTAAGCTATGTCCTCTACACCATTGTCCCATGTCCTCCAGAGACGATACGCCAATAAGAATAGGGCGGAGCAAGTCCTGTGTGGCGGATGTGAGCAATACCTGGAGCAATGACGTATGCGCTGCTTACATCGTGGGAGCTGCGCCGTAGAGCGAGGCTTGAGCGATGCAGAGCCCTTGGTCAGGCTCAGGACCTTCGTGTTGACCAACGTAGAATCTGTACAAAGCACGCCAGGTCATTGTCTCGAGATTGTCCAAGATGAACAATTGGTCAACCTACAGTAGTGTCGCAAATACTCCTGATAGGACCCAAGTGAGACAGACCGTCACGATAGCAGGGTGTGCGGACACAGTCTTGGAAAATAGGAAAGTGGCGATGAGGATGGGGAGGGCTATGTGACCAGCAGCAATTTGGAATACAAGCCATCCAGCAAGGTCTGCTGAGGCAGATGATCCCACTTCGTCCTCCGTGACACCTACAGACGGGCCAGAAAGTGTTAGAATGACGTGCTAATGCTAGAGAGAAATCTTACGGGGGACGTGAAGATGTGGCATGATTGCGCTGGTGAAGAGAGCCTTGAGGTAGGTTAGTCAATAAAAGGTCGCTGCGTATATATCTGCCTCAATGGATAGCATAGCTGTGCTTTCGTACTAGACCCAGTTTATGAATATGCCTCGAGTATCCAGCGCGATGCACGGCATAGAGTACACGAGGACTTCTTGCTGCGTCGTGACCAGAGATGGGGGCGAGCATCAGGACGTCTTGTCAATATCCGAAGGACCAAAAATAACGGTAGCATGGCGATCAAATGTTGTTTGTGTTGAAAGTTGTATTCAAGGTGACAGTTTGGAACTGAACGTAAGATACCTTTATCAGCTCAACACGACCCCTCCACGTGTCTCCCACGTGGTACTTGAGCTGCGAGCAGGACGCTCGGAGTCAGCATATTAGGACTCGCACTTGATCTTTACCAGAACACCGCCTTGTCAACAGCAAGCCCGACGCTCAATATCAGTCTTATGACGAGCTATTACTACCCAACGCCGCGACCGCGCGCGTCGACGAGCGACCCAGAGCCATCAGAACCCTCAAACCATGACCTCGTCGCTCTGGACGTCGCGGAACCGTCTATCTACATCTTCCCAACACCCCCTTCTCTTCCCGCTAGTCCCGGAGAATTATCCTCCATATGCTCAGCACTCTCGGACTTCACTGACTTTTCTGATACAAGCCCCAGGTCTCGTAGTGTCTCATTCGATGCGAGTACCCACAGGAACCCCACTACAAGCTCATACCAATTACTACCTTCAAGTGTGCCTACTCATCCAGCGCAAACGATTCCATTAACTTACGCCACTGCGTCAGAACTAGGCACTGAGCCATGGGATTGGGCGGAGACGTTTCGAGACACTTCAGCGGTGCAGGAGAGACATTGGGAGTTAGAAGAACAGCTCGGACGGCATGGCAAGAGGGACATCATGTCTCAGCAGCTCACTAACGAGCATTCGCTGTCACGAAGTTCGTGTCCGTTACAAACACCGGACGGTTCCGCTGACCGACACTACCACACCTTTCTGAGGTCGCGAATACAATCTCACATCAGCGACCTGAACTCTCCTTCGTTCGCAAATCACTCATCGTTTACACCCCGTCCACGGATACGCATACCTCTGTTATCTTTCTTTGCTTCGTTGTTATCAATAGATCTCGACGATCCTACGTTACGGCTTCTCGACCAATCCTCGCCAGACTCTATACTCTTTCCCGGTCAGTCCAACCTTCTGGGTGTTGTAGGTGACCAACTCGAGGCGATACCCTCCGAAGAACGTGGTGAAAGCAGTAATTCCGGGCATCCCATACATCACGGCCTCCTACGACTTCTCACTGATGGAACGTGTGGTTCCATCGCTGTAGTTCGAGACGGTCTTGCTGTTATCTGCGACCCGCTCCTCCCATTAGCGACTCCATTTGGCGTACCTGGTCTCAGCTCTCTTCGAGGCCTAGGAAGACTCATCGGGGACACCTTGCTGAAGGGAGGGCAAGCATGGCAAGAAGTTCACACTGGTGACAGTCGATTGAATGATATGTAGAGTGGTTCTTTCGAGTGCCAAGTATGATTTATGCTCGCAGGCTTTGTACAATCATCATTACATGGTACATACGTTATGAGACAACATCTGTCCAAGGAATAGAGTTTCGTTCCGTTCCATAGCTGAACAAAATCAGCTTGTAATCTTGGTTATCTACTCAGTGTCACGATTGCGTTATGTTTCTCCCAGCATAGGCCATCGAGCAGTATTAATAGCCGGTGCGTTCTGTGCCAATGCCAGGCTTCAAGTCATACTATTGCGTCTGACTGACTCTGGAACGAAGATCTAGGAAGGGCCATTAGATGATGTACATGATCAGTCGAGGGATCGTCACGTTGTGAGTTTGGCACCGTGGTAGACTTTCGAAATGCTTTATTGAGCGTTTATTATGTAGCATTGTAGCTCTGATAGAGCTCATAGTCGTGCGTTCGTTCGGGCATCGTACTGGAAATAGCGATGACATCTTCCCCTTGTTAGCCTGTCGCGACGTCAGTATATGAGCGATTATGGTTTGTGACTCCGGAATTTATTGCTGGAGGCTGTACGTCTTGACATACAAACATGCGAATGGTATCTGTAATAACTAACTGTTTCGCAACTTGCAGTGTATACAAACGTGCTCCTAGGGGTCCTGAAGTTACGCAAACATGTTCGCGCACAACTCAGGAGGAAACGAACACAGAGTGATATAAGATCGATCCCTCTTTACTTTTATCACCCGAGGGAGAATGGACAGAACACAACGATGACTCGTAGCGGGGACACTGAGCCTGCGACTCTTCCACATGACGGAGTGGAAGTAGACATATATACCATCCAGAAACGCGATGACGATCCTTTAGGAATGGTAAATGGAGATCGTGATAAAACTCACAAGTGTCGGGGGTTTGCTGACAACTGGTGTATTATCTAGGTTTGATAATTTGAATCAGTGTTGGCGTATTACACTCGAATACCCTCCGTTGAGCTCAGAACCCCAGTAAATCCCTAGTGTTTACGTAGCTCTCTTACGTCTTTGTCTTTCTACCGCCGCGCCTAACTAGATCTGACACTACTTCAAACATTTACGTAGAAGGCGGCCGTTGAACTATATTTTCTGCGCCGATATGGATTGGACTCAACAACCAGTTGTATACAGTACTAGCTTGAAAAAGAAATCGGACCACCCCGCAGCTCGACCTTCTAACAAGTGTCATCCGAGTCATTAAACCTGCCACTACACGTCTTGGAACAAACGTATAATTCGATCGATCAGAAGCCCTAAGTGACATATGCTGCAAAGGAATATGAAAGTCGTAGCAGCTTTAGCAGATAATAAGACCACAGTAATCCGATTGAAGCGTAGCGAGGGAACATCGATATTATACATCGCGCACCTGCTTCTCAACTATAGAGGGCGTGCTACCTTCTGTAGTCTCTGTCGAACGACAAACAGGCTGGGTGGTGGTGCCGTCTACACTACTACTGTCAGTAAAGGCATCACCTCCACGGGAAAACCCGACAACGATATTGGAGGGTGCTGAAGGTTCCATTGAGCTTGATGCGGCTTTGTTCATTGCTGATCTCAGAAGGATGGACGCCGGAACCAATGCCTACAGTGTTCAAAGAATACAAGAAAGCTTGTCAGCAGCGAGTTTTTTTGAGATGATTCAGGGCGTACACCGAGCTGGCCAGTAATGGAGGATATGACTCGTCCCGCTACCCGGTGTGTAAGATAGAAAGCGAGAAGGACGACAGTGGTAAGGCTGAGCGTAAGTCCAGATTCCAGGATGATCCATAGTGCTGACATAGTATTCGAAGTTGGCGTTGCTCTGAATCCAGAGACCTTGCTCCGTGTGGTCCATATCTTGTAGGCAATCAAGCAGGACGCAGAGAATTGAATAGTGATGTTAAGGGCCCAGTAAGTCGTAATCCAGTGGCCAAGTGTTATTAGAAACAACGCTTGGAGGGTTTTGCTGCCGACCAGTGCATGTAGAGAGCCAGCGAATGAAGCTGCCACGAAAATGGTTCAAGGGTTGGTATGAGGTAGAAAATGAACGCGCGTTACGCACCAAATGCCGCGAGAATAAATATCACCTGTCGTTCCACGGGTTATATCCTCTATTTAAGGTGATAGACCAAGGTTTGCACATACGTATGGTACGCAAATCCATTTGTTTCTGTTATATACCATGTATAGCCTCCACACCTGATCAATGCTCAGTTCTCTTGATGTTGATGGTGAGTTGAAGATCGTAAAAGCTTACGAGCACGCCGTCCGCAATCAAATTCTAATATTACATAATATGCAAAGTAGAGTCGGTTTTCGTTATTAACGGCGAGTTTGAACTGGAACGTACGTTTATGTAATATAAGATATTTTGGGCCACATGAGTAGCGGTGCCCTGATCAGCGAGATATTCGTCGACATTCGGGGCGGCGACGAAACCGTATATAACCTGTTGAAGACATAGCCCATCGTGGAACCCAGAGATGAGAAGTTGTAGAATCACGAGACAACACATAACCCTGTATCCAAGATGAGTAGGTCTCGATAGCGATTGGACGGCGACGTGACGCACATCTCAGTGCGAGAAATAGAGCGTTGCGCAACAACGAGCTGGATATATCCGAAACCGACAATAAGACTGAAGATGGGTACGTCAGCTCAAAACTTTATTCAATGTTGTCGAGATACTTACAGCATTCCTACAGATGTAACATGGGTCAACGAGAACTGGCCTCATAGTAAGAGTACGAACCATTGAGTAAAGCAGCAAACCATGCACCGAGGATGGCGGTAGTGCGAGGATTAGTGTCGTGAAACATGTTAGCAGAGCTGACTATGGTAGAGTTATGGAGGTTTGGCCCACGTCAGGAGCTAAAATGCCAGTGCTTTATATAACTGACACCAAGGATATCAGGCATTGCACTGGGATTGCTGAGACTGAAAAGGCAACGTACCAGGGCACTGGTAAAGCAGATCTTGAGTTTGTAGTCGGAGCGTGAGGCTGTGTGCGTACAAAGTAGTGCAGACGTTGAGTATTACACAACACCCGTCCCACTTCTGACCGGGTGTATCGACTACAGTCATATATCTATGAGTGAATTTTCTGAAACCAGTACATGAGGGATAATACGTGCCACATGTAACTTGGATAGAATTCGAGCTGTTCGCAGAGGGCAGCAGAGAATGCCTTTGTGGTCGGAATGAAGTTCCATGGACTCACGAGCTCTATTTACTTATGCCTATATGCGAGAATAGGAAAACGTTCACAGTCTAAAAACTCTAACATTAGCGCAGATACTTGATAGGAACCAAGGCCTCTCACCGATACAAGAATGTAATGTCGGACATACTAGCGGAAGAGAGCGCAATGTCTTCTCTCCGGTGATATGGCCGACAGCCATGAGTGTGCGTAATATCTCGGCTTGAACGGCTATAATTCCCATCGTGTGTTACGTGGCCTGTGAAGATGTATCACTAGTAAGTATCTCATGGACGTGAGACACTGTCGGTAGACTGACGGAGAGCGGTCATACCTCAGTATTTCCGACTATCAGTTGTTGCAGATCTTGCAAGTTCTCTAGAATGATTATACGTTTGCAAAGAAAATCTCGCCCATACTCAATACGGCGCCGCTTACTAACGGCTGCTCAGCACTGCGTATAAGTAAATGGCTATCGACGAACATCGCTTTCGATTCAAATTCTACATAGGGTAACCTGTTGAAACGTTGGTGACCATAAATATGAATACTTACGATGAGTTCGTTGAAGAACAAGACAACCGACAATACCCACAAGACACGCAAACTTGAAGTTATTGTTTAATACAGCGGAGGGCTGTTCACCGGGTTACGTTTGGCATAGATGAGCGTACTTTTAGCCTATCATACAACTGATTATACTATGATCAAGGCCGTAACTCACCTCAAATGTTCCTCAGTGAGGTATGTAAGGGCTACTGTGGATCATGCGTATCAGGCATTCACGAACCGGGGCCGAGAAGCCGAGAAGCCGAGTCAAGCTGGCATCGGTTTTGGCAGGTGTTCAAGTTCAAAGCAAACAGCTCCCGGTCACCACGAAGTTGCTCATGCACCAAGGGAAGTAAACCTTCATACATCGAAAATGGGCAATTCGCGGAACATTTCCACGTACTGTTTATAGCTTCGGATACGCGAGTAGACGTTGTTCATACCTATCCTGTAACACACGACGAAGAACCTTACCGGTAGGCAACTTTGGTATCTATAAATTTCGTTAGTACAGTCACGCACACATATCGTGTCAACTTACCTCGCTCACAACTTCGTATCCTCCTCTCAACCACTTATATCTACTTAAACTTTCCCTTACCCACCTATCCAAAGCTTCGACCGACCCCTTGGCTCCTTTATCCACTCCCGCCTGGCTAAGAACGATCCATGCTCGCGGGATCTTCTCGTCTGTCGTCCTCCCACCAGTCACACCGGCTACACATACGTCTTTGATTAGCCTTTCGGGGTGCGCGAGTAGAGTGTTTTCTATCTCTGTCGGAGAGACTTGCATTCCGGAGACTTTCAGCGTGTCTTTGACCCGATCCACAAACCTATCCCCGTGCAACGTCGATCAGCTTACGCACAAATCCTTGCTAAAAGCAAAGCTCACGAAAGATGTCCATCTCTGTCAATCTTGAAATGGTCTCCTGTATGTAGCCATCCGTTGACGAAGGTTTCCCGTGTTGCCTTCTCGTTTCTCCAGTACCCCAAGGCGATGTTTTCTCCACGAGTCCACAGCTCCCCGGCTTCGTCGTAGTCCGCGTCCGACCCATCCGCACGTACAATTCTTCCTTCCATGCCAGGAATCAAGACACCGACTGAACCGTCCTTGCTTTGAATTCCACCAAGAGTACCCGGCAGAGGTCTACGTATTGAGCTTAGAGTTTGTTCCGACATTCCGTATCCTGACTCGGAGGTGACGCGCTACAGTCAGTCTCAGATGCGACAGAATCAAATAATAGCAAGCTGTACCTTCAGATAACAATGCCGGGCCGTTCACCAAGTTCTTGAACTGCCGCGACAGTTCTGGAGGGAGGTGTGCAGCTCCGCTGCCAATCAAAAACAATGAGGTCCAATCGATTTTGGACGCGAGTGGGTGGTGAACGATCTGGTGAATAGCAGAGGGTATAAGGGCTATGATATTTACGCGATACCTGACAGCGCTTTCGTGATTCGTACAGACAGAACGAAGTACTGTGGTACGTACTTGGGAATCGCATGTAAGACGAGCTCGGCATCCCATTTCGGCAAAATAAGACAGGTTACCGGGTCTGCGAAGACCCTGAAGCAAGCCATGTGAAGCCCGTAGGAATGATAAAATGGGAGACACATGAGCTGCACAAGAGGTTGGGAAAGTGGGGAGGGCTGAGATAAATCGCTATCAACAAAACGCTCCGCGCGGCCACAAAGATGCTGGATTTACCTTGATTATCTTGTCTTCTTCCTTCTTCATCACACTTTGTGCGTACAACGCTGACCAAAGATTTCCATGTGAGATCATAACGCCTTCGTAGCACGGAATTCTTTGTGAGACTAGCGTAATATCTTCGTCTCAAGCTTGCTTACCTTTCGGAAGACCAGTGGTCCCACTCGAAAATACGACGTAGGCCAGCGTGCTCTTGCTTGCCGGCCGGACAGGAATCCTAGGAACGGCGCGCACCTTGGTATTGCTGATCAGGTCAACGAAACTCTGCTTTCCATGAACGTCGCCCTCCAACAGATAAATATGCTCTTCTCCGAAACCATTCTCCCGAGCAGCATGCAACGCGTTAGGAAGGAGTGAGGCCTGTACGAAAAGCTTTGTTGGCCTACAAGTACGCATGGCATGCGTAAGCTCGGTTGCAGTACTATATGCGGAATAGAGGACGACAGGAGCTGTGATAACCAACAGGGAGTGCACAAGGGCGACATATTCCTATGCGTGGTTTATGGCGTCAGACTCCTCCGCATATCAGAGAGGTAGGATGAGGAGAATACGCACAATGCAGTTATGGCTGTATATACCCACTACATCACCAACGTTCGCACTTACGCCGAGTCCTCCCAACGAGATTGATGCTCCAAGTGCAGTTGCGCCGTCTCTTACGAGGTTCTCGAACTCGTAAAAGGTACATTTACGACCGTTTACGATGTCCAAGTACAAGTCGTAGTCCGGTGTAGCCTGTTCGGCTTGCGATGACGCGCCAAACATAAGATGATGGACATTCGCATCTGGGACTGGTGGGGGTAACGGATATCTTGCAGTAAAGAAGACCATGGCTCGCGTTCCGTCACCGAGGTTTCAGGTATGCATAAACGAGAAGGGTGCTATTATAAAACCAGCCAACTACCTGATCTTATGAAAATCCCATCAGCCAGGTAGGAATAGTTTCTCGCTCGCTAAGCAATCGTGGTACTCACTTGATCCATTATGGGCATCAACAAACCGCGAGCGTCCGGTGCAATGGTTGCCAGAGCCTCCGTGACTGGTTCGATATCTGATACCCTCTGATAATAGCACAGCATGTAAAAGAAGTGGATGGGAAGAGTCTGAAAACGCGAGAACTTGTTGCTTAAAGTGAACTCGTGCGCATGTTCCAGAATCTATATTCAGGGCTGAGTAAGTTGGTGGTTTGTGCAAGAAGCCAGAATTGGGCGCTTCGCATCTTCCGTCTCGATTCGCCGGCGTTAGTCTCTTTCTGCTCGACCGTCAACAAATTTGAGAGTCACGGCTGCACTGCGCGTATGTACTATGCGAGACCGCTAGTCACTGGTCATGTATCAGGTATGCCGAAGACTACCATCTATCAATCTGTCCTGATCATCTTTACGCACAAGGGTGACATGGACGTCGTTGCTCTACCTCTCCAACCAACCGTTTATTCTGCTTAGCATCTTGTCAAGATCACCTGAGGCATGCTTCGGAGGTTTGAGCACACTTGCTGTTAATGGGAAACAGGTGAGCAGAACTGCTATTGTATCGAGCATCCCCCCTAACAGCATATCAATCCGCGTCGTTCAGACATAACAATTTTGCCTTCATTTGATCAACTTGACGTGGGACACGTTGGATGTTGAATACCGTACGCGTACCGCGCGGTCTTCGATTCGTGGATAACGGGGTAACCTAATATCAACTACGAGATGCTCATCACGTTGGAGTGAACTGCAGGTCATCATACACGTTCACATGAGCCTCGATATCCCACCGCACAACAAGGTTGCGGCCACGGACTAGCTGTATGGGGATAGCTCGTTCACATTCTTATGGAAGCCAACTGTCATACGGTCTTGATGCACCGGGCTCTGGAAGAAAGGTATGTTTACATGGAAGTGATACACTGACGGTAAAAAGATCGCTCACACCAGTGTTGATAGTAGCCCAAAGACGACGCACATTGCATCCACGGAAAGATCGTGGGTTATTGAAGGCTGCACGTATCACAGCATCTGTTGGAGTAGTCGGATATCTACTTCTATGGCAGCCGGATGTCAAGATTTGGATGGAATATGACGCATAACCATTCAACGGAGTAAACCACCGTCCTCTGGTTCTTTGTGTTGTACCGTACTCATTGGATTCAGCCGACCTAACCTCTCTACGTGAGCAACGTCATAAGACATGGTAGCGCTCACCACGTACGATACCCTGATCAGGAACTCAAACTCGAAGCACCACTCTGCCACCGGGTTTGGTGGTGCTGCTTAGGTTCTTGACATACCCCAATGGTCCGTACTGTGAGCTGCGGCGCATTTTCCTTTAAGTAAGTCCGTACCTTTTCTATCGGAGTAACTCGGTTCATTGATCATTCACATAGACTCTGAGCCCACGCCCAGCCCCTTAAACAATACGAAACGAATCAAGTCTAGTTATAAGGTTCATTTCGCATTACCTATTTTATCCTGTCAGACTTGTATCAAGAATCTGATGTCCCACATCTAGGCACTAGGCACATGGCGTTACACCAACCCTCGTCCGGTCCACATTTTTGGCGGTACTACGAACTGATACGACGGCTGGGTCTGAAGCGCTCACGCTGGTCAGTGCTCGTTGACCTTACTTTATTTGTCGTCAAGCTCCTTACGTGTCCAATTGTCAGCAACGCGGTCGTCACAGCACCGGGGACCGCCCGCACACCATTTGTGTTAGTCACTTATGGGCACCGCCCCACCACTTCCACTTATAAGTAACGCGAAGTCGTAACATGTTTCGATTCCTTCGGGCGATCTTGTAAAGTATTGCCGAATTTGTGCAGAGCGAGGTCAGACAGAAGGTCCTTCTGATCCACACCAGTATGATTGACTCTTACATGCCCATATTATTTGAATCTGACTACACAATACTTCCCCCACCTACCACATCTTTACATTCCAGTCATGTCTACTCAGACGAAGATAATCACTACGTCTGTCAAATTGAAGGCCTCAAACCCTGAAGATCAGGTCACTGCGGCTGTCGACTGGTGGTCCCTACTTCTGCTCACCCGCATCCACTTATTCCCTGTAGGATCTGATGTTTGCATCGCACCCTGCCGTACGTTCGATTTCTTTGCTGATAAACTTTTGTATGCTCACGAACATCCTGCAGTGTGGGGTTTGCTTATGGCTGCCCACAGAATTGACTTTCAGCCCGTCGGTTCCGTTATTTGGCTGCTCTTTCTATGGTCTTTCGGAGAAACAGTTGCACATTCGGCGGGATGCGTGCTGAATGACATCTTGGATCGTCACGTAGATGGTCTAGTGGGTATGTTTTATGCCTTTCTTACCCTTCATGCTTCACCTACTGACTTTTGCTGACGATCAGAACGCTCAAAGGATCGTCCTCTAGCTTCTGGCTCGGTAACGCTTCGCCAAGCTGTATACCTCGCCATATCGCTTCACGCAATCATCCTCGGAGTCCTGGGTCTTGGCGGCTTCCCTGCGTACGTCTGCCTTCACCGTTCTTTACTTGTGACTGATAATGCCTCAGTTTCTGCGCCGGGCTCGCCCAGGTTGTGTTTTTCGGATGGACATATCCTCTAATGAAACGATGGACGTACTGGCCCCAAGCATGGCTCGGTAAAATGCACAAGTTCAGAAAGCGCTCGCACTATTTACACACATAACCCCTAGGTATTACGTTTGGCTGGGGAATTCTGAAAGGCTGGTTATCGCTCGATAGTGCTCGAGTCGACCCATATGTCATTGGAACTTTGTGGTGTGGTAATATCTGGTAGGGTTACCTATCACTCCAAGCACGCAATATGACCGCTGATTGATGGATTTGTAGCTGGACCATTGTGTACGATACCATCTATGCCTGTCAGGATCGAAAAGACGACATTCAGGCGGGAGTCAAATCAACTGCGGTACTATTCGGTGATTACGTGCGCACCATTTTATCGCTGTTCGCTGCCGCTTTCATCCTCTGCCTATTCGTTGCCGGGAACATCAACGGGCAAGGTGCCTGGTACTTCGCTATAAGCGTCGGAGGGGCTGCATGTCACTTGGCATGGCAGTTGTATACCGTGGATTTTAACAACGAGAGGGACTGCAAGAACAAGTTCAAGGTTTGTGGTCTATACAATACCTTGCCATGCGTACTAAACCGGTTACCAGTCTAACGGTTCTCTTGGTTCCATCATATCCATTGGATTACTACTCGACTATCTCATCTGATTGAGAAATGCATCGCCACTCTCCGGATGGATGACGGGTGGGACGTTTTGTGGCAACTCTGAACAATATGCTGTCTCCCGTCTTCTGGTATCACGAGCGAACATCATACTTCTCATCGCTTTGGACTTTATTGCATGCCATTCTTCTCGAACGAGAGTTCCGAGCTCTGGAATCTATGTAATTGCATCTCTTCCGAGTATGATGATAGGACAATGATCTAGCATCGGAGGTAACGTGTTTTGCTACTCAATGGTGCATCGGAGAGCGTGTTTCTCATCGGCCATGACCCGTAGAACCTGTCAACATATGCTCGCATAACTGGCGCGTTCTTTCTAGGAGGAACACTCACGCGGCAATTAATCCAAGTCTGCTTCAGGCACTGACGCTGTGCACGCTTCTCCAATCTGATTATTACACATACGAAAACTCGAGAAAGCACCTTTCACAGTTAGTATCTTCCATCGCCTACTAAACCTTGCCGGCCGAGTCTCTGGCTTCGATTGGCCCTTACTTGGCTTGCCGCCCTACAATAGCGGTAATATCAATCGTGTCTTTGACATAACTTGATCTTCCCGTGATCGGTGAGACGTCCTGTGAGTATTCGAACCTCATATTGGGATCCAAGTATGATTAATCGTGGCGACGCTATTCCCAGAATCAAAGCCACTTGACGAAACCTCCTTCGCCGTATCAGTTTTGGATGTGATCAAGTCAAGTACAGTTGGGTGTTCCTGTGCGATACCGCCATAACTGACCAATGACATGGATGTTTTATATCTTCAGAAAGAACAAACTCTGTCAGCTGACAGAACTTGCCGCCCGCAGACCTTTCGGGGGTCTCAGCTTTCTTCAATCGCTTGCGATGCCCTAGATAACACGCTCAAACGTTGTTTTCGACGCGTCGTCCCAGAACGCTTTACGACTTCACGTACTAGGGAGACTTCAACGTCATACTACTACTCAAAGTCTGATGCCTTCAATGACGGAGAGCTCGAAAGAGACACAGCGGCCAAACGCCAACAAGTCGACCTGGCGGATGTGTTTTGAACTCATGCGATTGCATCATTTTCCAGTCGGTACCAAGCTTCCCTTCACCGCACTTGGTGAGTATCTGATAAAGTTGTGCTCGATATGTCATCCAGCTAATATCGTAATGAGCTTTGGGCATGTTGATGGGCTTACAGAGCACTCATGGCAGGAGTCTCAGTACTCTCTATACGAAGGCCGCTCTCTGGTGGCTTTTCGTATTCATTAGGCACTGCATGACCTGCGTATGGAATGATATTTGCGATCGTGACATCGATCGTTTGGTGGGTGAGTCCCCTGTTCGGTGTTCATGGCGCACGAGCTTACGTCCACATTCTTGAGAACGCACCAAAACGCGTCCCCTTGCATCTGGAGACATGTCAATGCGAGGGGCATGCCTACTCCTCTCAATTCTAACGCTCCTAACGCTCACTATGTTGAGAATTGCCAGCGGAAGTACAAATTTGTACGTTGTAAACCGATCAAACGTTAATGTTGCCCAGTCTGACGAGTATCATGTTGGGCCTTGGCATCGCCGAGTAGACTCTGGCTCGGCTGCGCTGGGTTGGCAGCCTTCGATATGCCTTATCCTCTGATGAAACGTTGGACCAATATACCACAGTTGTGCCTCAGTAAAAAAAAACTTATCTATTCGGTTATTGAATGTATGTCAGACTAATATACCTATCTGCAGGTGCTTCCATTGTGTGGCCCATCCCGATTGCTTGGCTGTCCGTCACGGGTGGATCATACCAGACTACCACACTGCTGATGTTGTGCATCGCATTCGGCGGGTAGGGTTTGAACATCTAAGCTCACACAAGACTTGACCCTGACATATCTTGTTCACTCATTAGCTCGACGTTCATCCTCGATACCATATACGCTTGCCAGGACCGCTCAGAGGACATTCAAGTTGGCGTAAAATCTGCCGCAATCCTATTTGGGACACATATTCGTAGCGCGCTGTCCGCTTTGGCCACGATGGTTGTCATCAGCCTTTTCATTGCAGGTATCACTTGCGAGGAAGGATACTCCTATTTTGTTATCACCGTCGGCGGTGTGGCATTGGCATACGCTCGACAACTACAGACAACAAACTTCGATGATGAGAAGCAATGTGGGAAAGCACTAACAGTAAGTCTATCTTCCGAACATGCAGCCGTTGCTATCATCAACCGCATTTCTATTCAATGAATAGGTCTACAGTAACAATATTAACGTGGCCATATGGGCTGGGGCGATAACAGATCACCTTCTGCATTCCAATGTTTAAATATTGTGCGGGACTGGCAAGCAGCTCTGCAATAGCTGAACCCATTATTGGATTAGGCTCATGGATACATCTCGGAAGTATTATATTGCAGTGCTTTTACGATATATGTACCGCAATCCATTTCTTCTTCTGTGACCATACTCTGCGATCTCAGAAGCTAGCACAACTTGAAGTCGTCTCTCGACGCTGCTCCAGTGGGCGATCGCTATATTCCCTGCGGTTTGAGCTCGGAGCTCATATGTATGTCGAGTTTACATATGATAAAACTGTCTTACAGTGGCATCTCCTTGAGCTCGTGTATTGATTTAGTACGACAAACTTGGCTGGGATAGAGTCGCAATAGACTTGAAGCCTCAGCGCAAAATACCAGTGTTCGCCGTTCAAGATCGAGGTCATGGTTCGCACAATAGCATAATGCATCAATGTGATTCCAGTCTTCAGATAAGCCTGCCCTCAATTCGTAGAAGGCGCTGACGTCTCGCAAACTTCGAAGTTCGCGTTGCGATTCCAGTAACTTAGAGTACGCTCATCACTCGTCTACTAGTAGTCAAACGCTTTGCGCTCCAATCCTCGGCGATATCTAATGTTTTGTTCCACAACTTGTATCCGTTCCCATAACCGCCAGTAAGCACTAGTGAGCATCGGCCATCCACTTCGCAACGAAATGCGTCACAGTCCCTTACATGGCGATGGCCGCCGCCGCCGCACTTCAAGTTACGTTCAAGTTGAGGTTCACGAGGTACTACTTCACTCGCACAGCCATTTACCGGTTAATATTATTTGGATCACAGGTCCCACATGTAGCACAAGTACCAGTGCTGTGAACGACACAACGGCGTCCCCTGGCACAATTGAGAAAGAAGAAAGGTGAGACGCAGTCTCGAACTTCAAGCTGACACTGTTCAGCATCGATTCAGGCCTACTTATACTGTATCTAGGACACTGCCCCTACTA
This sequence comes from Irpex sp. M6601, assembly GCA_037039805.1. Taxonomy (NCBI): domain Eukaryota; kingdom Fungi; phylum Basidiomycota; class Agaricomycetes; order Polyporales; family Irpicaceae; genus Irpex; species Irpex sp. M6601. The sequence continues at coordinate 6,207 of JAXQGN010000423.1, read as the reverse complement.
TCCTCCAGACTATCTGTGTTTTCTTTCCTTTCAGAAAATACTATCGCAGATATCATATCCTTGGGGGATTGCCAGTGTCCTTTGGGTAGTCCAACAGCACGCTCACATGTTGATGCTGCTGTATCAGCATTCAAGGCCATCAATCCAAGCTGTGCCGTGATCAGGCACTGGGATATACCCTGGCGAAGGAAAGAAACACCAGTGAGTTAATTAGACTGTAATCTCGAACTTCAAGCCCTTACAAAGAATATTGGTATGATGCAGGCCATGACAAACCCAGCATTCAAGGCTTGCTACAAAGGACATGTTACGTGTGAGTAAATTTATGATAATGTGTATTTAACAATGACCTTCACTTACCGTAACACCACCAGTGGGTGCAATAGAGGCTATTCCGTACATAAGAAGGCCAATCCATGTGACTAGTGCGGATTCCACTACAGCAAGGAGGGCTGTGTTGTGATGGCCACCTCCATACAAGCGAGTTACGGTATCCTTATTTGCAGTCTGGGAAATATAGCTAACAAGATTGGTCAGAAGAAATAGGGTTCCTGGGAACACAATGGTATCATACATGATTTTCCCACTAATTGCTCCTGTGAGTGCTGTATTGATGGCAAATGTAAACCAGCACCATGCGACATCCACTTTGAGGACCGAGAGCTGATAGAAATGAAGGTATTTTTGCTCATTGCTGTAAAATGCAAGAATCTGAAAGTTCGCAGCCAGACCAAGACCTAAACGGGTTTGTTGTCAACTTGTGACCTGATTTATTGCTCAAAGTGGAAATGCTTACATGTATTCAGGATTATCATGCTCATGGGAATCCATAGAGCCCAGGGGTGCCTGCCGTAGACGACATAGAATCTCCAAGCCAAGAGACCATCCGAAATAAGTCCCTATCAGTGATGTATGAGACTAAGCATGGTAAGTCACCCTGTTGGCTCCTGACTTACTGCGAGAGTTGATGTGACACTAGGTTCCAAGTTCAATGGGCTACAATACACTCGAGAAACATTGTACAATACTCACGCAGCAATAAATGAAAGTGGTATTGTAGACAGGCGTAGCATGTCTTGCGGAGGATTGATGATGCGCGACTGACTGAATATTATACCGCGACAGATGTAATGAGCCAGGAGAACGGTGAATCTATTATGATAGTTATTATTGGCAGCTACATTCTTGAAGTCTCTGCCCCGCTTGATTATTGATAACATTGTACTCACAGTCCAATGCTCACGATGCGTAAGTTTCTGTACAATGCACCAGCGCGCCTGAAAGTCAACCACACGGCGAGCGAGAATATGACGACGTATACACCTAGAAATTCGAGATGAGTACCAGGATCGATAATCACATCATCATACTAGTAGTAAGAATGACTCGGGGCGTAAGGACATACCGAACAAGGCACTAAGAGCAGAAAAGACTACGCCTAATATCCCAACATTCTGAAATGCTGTTGCGTCTGGTATGACACCGGTGGTAGCATTGGAAGCCATTGCAGTCTATAGGACGAAGATACCGGTACGAGTCCGAGAGTCTGTACAACATTTGGTCTGATTATATAGGTGTACTACCTGACGCCAACGTACAAATATCTTCGCCACACAACGATAACTGTCGGTGTGCGAGGGAATCGGAGCAGCCGAATATCATCACATACAACTCTGATGTGCCGCTCCATGGGAATAGTACCATTGCAATGCTCGTCGTATGTGAAAATGGATATACAAATGCACGCTCCAAATTCTAGAGGAGTCGAAAATGTCCCACACCGATACTACAACCCGCATATACACAATGACTGCATGATGCTGGAGCGATACAATCGTGGCATGTCAGGGTTTGAGAGTGACAGCTGGTATTCCGAAATCTTGGAGATTTTGTTTATCAGCCGAGGCTTTCTCACAGTTGCAAGTGCCGGAGGTACAGGTCAATAACAACGCAGAGCGTTGATCGTCAATAGTTTTATTTCAGACACATATACACCTCTACTTAGCTTGATCAAGTCTTCCAGCGGCCACCATGCGCTCACAGAAACGCCAAACGGCCACCTCATCGAATCGTGACAGATTGTACCTGCTTTCTATCAGCACAGATACGCAGAACACGGCATATTCTCTCGGGGCTGTGAGCATCTGTCAAGCTTACTCTAAAGCGGCATGAGTCAACTCTACGTTGCATCACTGAAAAACGGCAACCCTAGCGGTGGATTCAGTAGGAAGCGCGTAAGTGGATTTGTCAGAACCGTCGAATCGATATGAACTTACAGCAAGCGCGAGGTATTGAAGCCTACAGGAACGCTCAATCCATCTACGACGAAACGATGCTGCATCGGCAGGCACAACAAGGCCCTTCATCGAAGAAGCCCTGCCTTCCAAGGCGATATCATCAGAATCACGCAAGTATGTGGTACTCACAGCCGAGCTCGAAGCGACCGGATGCTCTGCACGCTTCAGGGGATAGGCCGTGCTCGATGGACTTATTTCAGAACGCTAGAAATCTTCTACTCAGTTGGTCAAAGCGTGACAGGACTCCTCGTCGTCGTATATTCCCAGAGCGTTGCCAATATTGTGGCTTCGTGTACATATGCTACGACCGTTTCATGCACTGAGATGAATCGTACCATGTGTGTCTACTCTACATCGATATTGATGATTTTGATGTCTTCATAAGGCTTGTCGAGCTTGTTCGTCTTCACGTTTTCGATGGCGTGCACTACCTCTAAACCAGAGAGCACACGTCCAAAAATGGTGTGTTTCTTGTCGAGCCAAGGCGTCGCAGTAGTCGTAATGAAGAACTGAGAGCCATTCGTCCCCGGCCCTGCATTGGCTAAGCTTACGGTATATGGTCTATGTAGAACGTAAGATATCCATGCAGACTGGGTAAGCAAAAGCGAGGTCCGTACCTATCATGCTTGAGGTCGTCAGAGAATTCATCTTCAAATTCATGGCCCCAAATCGACGTTCCTCCCGTACCATCGCCAAGAGGGTCCCCGGTTTGGATCATAAACTTCGGAATAACACGATGGAATATGACGCCCTCGTAGTAGCCACTGCGTGCGTGGCCAACGAAGTTCTCAACAGCCTTCGGTGCCTGCTGAGGGAACAGACGAAGATGGATATCGCCGAAGTCGGTGTGAATCGTTGCCGCGTTTGCAACAGGAGAAGGGCCTGATTTGGCAGCAGGTGCCGCCGAGGCAATTGTTTGCTCCTCTCTCGTGGGGCGCTCATTGAAGATATCGCGATCACCCGACTTGTCGTCTCTGTGCCGCGACAATGATTGTACGTTTAGTTAACAGCAGTCAGAAGATGCAGACGACGTACTCAGGCTCGGTTCGTGTGAACATATAAAACCTCTGCCGCTTGTATCCAGAGCATACTAGAGTTGGATCACGTGCACCTCTCTCGGCCAGCAGGGGATTGGCGGAAGCAGCGGCAGCCTATCGAAAGGGTGATACGTCAGAGAAGGGAGTTTACTATTTGTTTAATCATGCGCACCGCTGTAGTGATGCCTTTCTTCGCCGGAGCTCCTTGGTAAAGCGTAAGACGCATCCACCGGACAGTCTCATCTTTACCGAGCAGTCTCACAACTCTGTTTGTAACAGTGTTTACAACTGTACGGGGTCAATATACTACTGCCTTCACGATATACACTCATAAACAGACCTTTTATACCAAGCAATGTTGGATATAGCACGAATGCACCACTCTCGTCCCAAATCGCATTAATCCACATTCCTGGAACGTGACCGTCAGGACCAGGCAGTTCTAACTCGCGTTCGACAGCGAGTCGCCGGCCGAACTCCATATCTTCGACTTTATATACCGCCGTTCCTGCCTGCTGCATCTCTTGGATGGCTGACAGCGACTCATCATATCGGCGAGTCATTTTGCCGGTCAGGAAGGAGAAGATGCGGATCTGCCGGTCAGGCAAGGAAAATGTCACGAATGACGCTGAATCCGGTGAGAGAGTAATGCAGGTTGGTGTGGATTTCGCCTGAGGATTTAGTGAGACATAAAAGAGAAACTCGACATTTGGAAGCATACCTTCTTGAATTCGTAAAGATCTGTTTGTGTTTTGTACGACCATAGTCCAGGTACGTTCTTTGGTAATTCAAACGGCTCTGTAGGTTTCCAATACTCGATGAATCCAGACTCATCTGCAGAGATGACAGTGTCATAACGATCGCTATACTGGTTCTCACGTAAGAGGCGATAATAAACAGAGTCTTCAAGAAACACGCTCACCGTCATGATGTGGACAGGCGAGCGATGTAAGTTGTCAATAGTTTCCATGGGTTCCCCATTGCCACGACCGTCGTATAGCCGAATAATGCCTGTACTCTTTTCAGAGCTAACCCATCATTAATGCGCCGCGGAGAAGTTTCTAGTAACAGAACGTACATGGCCAAGAGTCCCAGAGCTTCTCCTCGCTTGTGCACCCAGCAGCACGTATTTGGGGTGTATCCGAGCTTGATCATGTTAATCATGTCTGTGATAGACTCATATGAATTAAATTGAGGTGGTGAAATGATTTTGGCTACGTACCGAAGTTCACAACGTCGAATACCTTCGCGCTTCCATCCTCTGCCACACTCGCGAACAGCTGTCCGTCGGCACTGGCTGATACGGCCACAACAGGTGCCAAATGTGCACGATAATGTTTCACAAATTCAATGCCCTGTTCTTGCTTCTTCCATAACTTCAAATGGCCGTCTATAGAGGTGGTAATAAGGAACTCGGTCCTGCAAGAATAGACGTTCAATGCTAATCCTTCCTTTTTACCAGAAGGGCGGCAGCGCACCTTGTCATGACAACAAAGTTGATCACGTCCCTGTGCATGAAGCTTTTTGAATAGCGGTCTGCACTTGGTAAGCGGTCTAGGTAAAGCTTCTCGTGCGGGAGCACTAACAGCATTGACTTTAGTGATACCGTTGATATACGGTGCATAAATTACTCACCCTTGCGCTTCTTCTTCATAGAGCCACTCTCTCCGGTACCTGCGGGGATAGGCATAGGCCCAACATCATCGTCCGAATCATCCTGTCCTTCGACACCGGCAGTTGCTGATTCAGGCTCATCCACTTGCTCAAGGCCGCTACGTGGACGTTTCCCTAGCACTGTTTCGTCGTCAGACATATCTTCTGCGGGCTATAAGACTCCCGTACAGTGTACCGGAGAGTTCAAGGAAGAAATGAGTGTGACTAGTTGGAGGCTTGCTCAGTGGTCCGTTCAAACGAAGTCCCAATCGAAACTTGGACAAGTCGTAGCGTGTAGGCGCTCAAGTGTACAGCGCCCGTAAGTGACTGAGAACGGGCGTCATCGGTGGCCACGATCAATTGCCTCTCGAAGTTCGTAATACCATGCTAGAGACTTGAAATAGTTGTGAGTGGACGTAATAGCAAGCATACTAATACAATGTTTCACTCAGAGGCCACTAAGCTTTCCAAAGACGCACAAACATTCCCGAAGTTCAGCATGAAGGCTCCCTCGTTTCCTGCGTACAGTCACGTTTGTATTCGCCGATCCATACAGTCGCCGGTGCACAGTATAAAAGACCCGCAGGAAGCGTAGTAGTTCCAGCTTACATCCATACCAACTAAAGGCCCGGATGTATCAAAAGCTCCTCTTATTACTCGTCTGCTCCGTGTCCATGCACATTTTCTCTACACCTCCAAATCTCGTGACACCATCTACCCATGAGCAAGAAAAGTTCAACGCGGCCAGCCATTCATCCGGGACGGTGGGAAATGGACTTCTCAGAGCAGTGAACTATAAGATGAGGAGAGCGCATGTGGTATGTCTCACTCACCAGTAATTAGAGTTCGGCATACTGATCCAGTTATCCACGGCCTTCAGCTATTCTTGCATGCACTAGTCATACTCGAATCGACTTCCATCATGGCTCTGAGGCTCGGTTACCCCATCATATATTCCCCAGAGTCGTCCATCGTCTTCAAACTCGTACCCAACACTATACGCATGACGCCGGATTTCATCATTGCAATGATTGCGGTAGCAGTAGCGACTACCATCCGTCTTTCCTGCTATCGTGAACTCGGTAGCATGTTTGACTTCCAACTGTCCATCAGGAAGGATCACCAGTTAATTACAAGCGGACCATACGGCGTCGTGCGTCACCCAAGCTACACTGCCATCGTCCTTCATGAAACGTCGTTGCTTATCGTCCAATTCGGTC
>JAXQGN010000422.1:0-25842 GCA_037039805.1 Irpex sp. M6601 | reverse complement strand
TGAAGGGCTTCACTCTCGAACGAGCCATTGCCGTCGGCATTTTCAACTCCGACGTTCCCACGGGGGACTTCTCACAAACGCCTCGACTCCCGTCCCAGCCTCTAATATGAGGTACGAGTATAGAGGCTGGTTAACGAGCCTAATTCGCCTAGTGTACGGTGCAGGCTGGCCACGAGGGCGAACGTTCGACTCGGAAGATGATAGCTACGCGGTCGGAGGCGTGTGTGAGTTCAGTGGTCCAGCCTCCTGAAGATGCGCAGACTGTTGGAACCTGAACCTTGGAGGCGTCGCGTGTTAGGGCAAGAAGCCGGTCTGGTAACACTTCTGCCAGAGGTGCGTGTCCATTATCCATAACCTTACTGTAAACATATTGTAATGCTCAGCTGTGCCACTCTCACCTTCATACGAAGTAGTGATGCTCGGACCGACGTTGGCTCGACGCAGCACGTTCGCCGGCGACGGGACGTAACCTAGGATTACTGGAATCAATCATTGACATCTGGTCTCTGAGGCCCGATCGGGGAAACACAGTCATTGTGGCAGAGTCCAGGGGCCTGCGCAGATGGCTTCGACCTTGATACCAGGCACACAAGTACATAAGTACGTACAAATGAATATCTCGTTTCACCCTATTCGTGCTCGATGTCGTCTTCGTCCTACTCATGTACACGTATTATTCATACAGAGCTTTAACCTTGGCGGACGTGCCGAGGAGTGGCGAGTATTGACTTCAAATCCAGGTCACTAAGCATGGTATTTCACAGACAAGAGCGGCCATGACGATGAGCTGCGCCTCTTCTGCAACTGGAGGAATTAAACTTTGGCTTGCCAAGATACTCGCAAGGACCCCGGAATTGGCCGCTAGCCAGCGGCTCCTGCTTTGCCTCCGAAACGACTCGTCATCATCCAGCGTCGGGCTGGCTGACTTCACTTACCAAGAGCGTATCTAAGAAACCCTGAGCTGGTCAGGGTAGACGTTGATGTTCAGATACTCGATTTTTCCGCGTCTTATCCTATCGAACTCCGAACTCCGGGTTGAGCTGTATAGTACGTCGACCCAATGTCATGTAACATCGTACTGACCAAACCCGTAGTAATTGTCCCGCACGTATAGTCACTGCCACGCAGCTGAAATATACGACAAACAAATTTTTACTAGTCGTCTTTCCGGCCATGTCATTACATATAGTGACGCCACTCTCTAACGAAGACAGCCTTTACGACATACATGCCGTGCCGCCCCCTTGATTCTCTTGCCAAGAATGTTCATATACAGTATGTAATACCCAACAGCTATCCGACAGTAATGGGACGTGACGCTTCTAGTGCTGCTTGCGGCGACTGTAGGGTGCCCGCCCAGTCATGGTGAGATTGAACTAATCAGCGCCTTCGTCCCCCAAATTGTCTTCGCCACTCACGAGCTACAGTTGTTCATCCGCATCAACATAACATTAGGCAGGGACGAAGAGAGGGATTCACCAATGAAAGGGCGGGGCGAGGGCGGATACGTTTGGGGCCATCAGGTTCGTAGATAGGTGGTGTTACAGATAACGAGCTTCTCATAAAGGGCATCAGGGTTTGAGATTGTGAACCAAGAGCATCATGATGTATGTCTTACATCAGCGAACTCTTGTTCAGAGGGATTTCTTGAAGCCTGACGGTTATCTGCGCGCAGTAAAGATTGGGCTGGGAGTGTAAGTCTGAGATAATTCTCATGTCGGAAGGCATAGAAAGCTGATCATTGGTTAATTGATTTAGAGTCGTTGAATTTGTGAATCTATAGACAGACATATACAAATTGAACAATTCCTCAGCCAATGGCACATCGCCCTAAAGGCGGCCATCTCATCAGGGTTCATACGACCGAGACTCCTTCTCATCTGTCAAACTCATTATGGCTTGCAGGTCCACCGTGTGAGCGTCCGTTACGATACTAACTCACACCTGCCCGGACTAACCGTGGATCTACTGTAGGCAATGACTGCCACGACTTCACCCAGCTCCTCACCAAGCGTTGGTAGCAACGCATCTAGCAAGGTACGGACCAGTGATTGGTCGTGAATTCGAGCGTTTCAGCCCCTCTGTATTACATGCGAGACGCGAAGTGGAGTCGGCGATATCCCCATTGCTCACTTGTCTCATGCAAAGAAGCGTGTCTGAGTATGGCACGCACGGTTCATCTACTAGAATTCGACTCATGCTCTGTTGTAGGAGCCACCGCACGTTTCGGCGGGCATACTGTGTGATATCACACATGTGCAACGGGCCATAGTCTCTCGGAGTCAGGAAGTCAAGAGTATCTATCGGTCAACTGTCGTGAACAAGGTCGGGGGCTTCTCGTTCTCATGTTTGTAATCTCTGATACCTGTGAATTAAGATCGGTACCGACATTCACGGATATGCACCATTCAATGCACATCGTGGACTTGCGATACCCTGAACGAATCGGATCCGGGACACAGCGAGCTGCGAGTTTACAGGGGTCATAAAATTTCGGGAGAATTACAGAAAGTAAGGTTTCTGCGCAACCCGGTACGAGTGCTGTCACCCCTAACGCTAACGAGCGACTGTAGTGCGTATCTAGGCCAATGTCATTTCCATTTGCAACAACCAATACGGCCTGCCGGTTACAAAGGATTCCGTCGTGAATTGTAATGTGCAAGAGAGGCTTGAAAGAGCGAATGAGACCGCGGCGAGTGATGGTTCAACGCTCCGAAATTCTGTCGCATCATTCCGTGCAGGATCTGAACATCAGAAGACTCCGACTCAAGATTCCCCTCCGACGATGCGAGAATACCGCGACTAACGGTACCTGCCACTCGGACATCATCCGCCGCAGGCTTTCACAAGCTTATACCTTCACTATTACCAGCAGGATAGCTTGGTGGATGCACGAGGATATATCGATGGGGTCTAGTAACACGAGGCACACAAGCTCAAGATATCTCTGCGATACGTGGGTGCACTCCAATGAGCCAGATCGCGGGCATCTGATTGCCTTTCAGGAGATTGAGGAAACACCAGATAGGAGATGCTACCGAAAGATTACTGTCAGACCCCAGGTGCTTGTGGCGAGGGTGCTATTCTCATACTTGGGGAGGAGATCGCAATGAGGAGAGTGCGGGGGAAGAAACGATACCGCTTGGGAGTCTAGGTAAGAGGCTCTTAATGAATCGTGTACTCGCTGTCACGCCCTGGTGCTAAATCGTTATTCAGCCTGAAGACTACCGTAACACGTTGTCGCAGTCTGGGACATGGTACCGCTGTTTCGCTATGACTCCGGTATATTGCAACACGCAGTCCCCCGTTGCCGCTGAAAGCAAGGTACAGGTACGTTTCATTTCCGTGGTCCGTGGGGACACTATGTTTTTTTTCTAAATATGTTTGATATTCGTCAGAGCGTTGATAGTCGTCGTTCTGCTTGCATTCAGTCCACCATCTTCTCCGACCTTGAGGCAAATGACACATCCGGAGAGACATCTGCACCGATGAGAGTGCGTCATTTTAGCGCCAACTTTCTGCAGCATCTCTGTTTCGATAATATTGACCGAAGTGTATTGCAGACCGCCTGTTTCTCAGCTGGCATTCAATGCATTGGGCTTCTTTCTGCGGGAAACGCGCGCGTTTCCTCCGGATCACGACGAAGCATGCAGCACAAGCGGTTCGCGCTGCTTTGCATCCGTTTTTGCTGCTCTGCAACGCACCGTTCAAACAGCCTCTGCGCGAGTTTTGCCCAAACTTTGCGTCAAATGTGGCTCATAACTAGACTATGGGTATGGGAGTCTCGATCTCATACATCAAGAAAAAGTGTGATATCTCCCAGAGCTCTGAGACAGATGGGAGCATCCCGGAGCACTCTGAAGCTCTGGGGGCTATGGCAATGTTTCCTGATGTGCAGTCTGATTAACAGTCAGGCGAGTAAACTCACTCATTCATCATGTTGAGGGTCGGTTCACAGATTTTTTCGGGTGACAGGTACAAAGCTTCTGGCTCTTCGAGGGGTTGGAGGACGGTGTAGAAAAGGTGTCTAAAAGAAGAAAATGACTTGCAGCGCCTGTTACAGCGACAACACGTCATATGTAGCTTCCTGCGTCTGCCATCGTTTGCATTCATCAGAGAGCCCGCAGGATCTGCGACCCTGCTCGCTGCGAGCGTACGATTAGTCAAGTATAACAAGGGGGTAGGCACGCTGCACTTCACTTCAATTCACTATGAGCATCAGCTGATCACGCAGCTGTGCGCCTTCCTCGAAACTTCTAGCCAATCTACGAAGCCTGGGGTAATGTGGTTCTTGCTCTCAAGCTCGAACAAGGCAGCGCCAGCTGGACCTTGATCTACACCTGAGCGTGAGGGAACGTATGGTCAGGAGGCTAGATAGTGCTGGGCCGAAATTGGTAAGTTGCCGTCACTCGTACTTGGCAGAAGTAGAAATCCAACACTATTACGCCAACATAACATCAGGGCACGTACAACTACCTACCGTAAGACGATGGATACAAAATCACTGTCGGCTATTCGATGTCCTTGGCAAGTTGCTGCGGACATGAACCAGGAGGACACAAGAGACGGTGCGTATCATGCACCTAAGCTTACGCCTGGCCTCATGACTTCTCAATGGTTTCGTAGTACAATACCGTCCATTATTCCTTCACTTAACTCAGACATCGATCATGGCAGAGACCAACGAATGACTGTCATCATCAACGGCGTATCTGACCAGGCAGACGCAGCGACTTGACTTCTCCACGACAGTGAGGACCCCGGGCAACCTTCTATTCCGCAAATGAGGTCCAGACCTTCGTTCCCACACTTACCCTGTTGTCGCTCGGTATGGCTCGGGCGTCACTGCCATTTATGAAGACGATTGTCCCGTGCCATAGTAGCCACATTATCGCATTCGACAATATCTATCCCGCTCACATCACGGAGCCCTTTGTTACAACAATTACGCAAGCAAACCTGTGCCAGAAAAGACACGTCCTACTCCCCTAGGGCTATTGTGGACCTATCTAGTGACTCGAGAGTTGCCCAACTGTCTCGATAGAGCTTGTGACCTGGTCGTGTCTATCATTTGGCCGAAGATGGCTATCTAGAAGCATGCCTAACCACCTGTCTTTCATCATCCCTGCGAACACGCCCGGCATTCGTTACTCATGATCGACGGGCGATTTCTGGTGCCCACTATCTCATTTCGTCCGGACATACTGGCCTCATCCGAAGCCCTACGGGTTTTCTATTCATGGATCAGCATCCTCTTGAGTACGTCTTCTGTGCTCAGAAGTTCTTGATGATTTATACGAACGACGTGAAGCAGGGCCACCGTCAGCAGGTAAGCTACCTGTCACATCGCATGTGCATGACTGGTTACTACTACTACCCTAGATCGCGACAAATGACCGCGAGATATCAAAGCTCGGAGAATTATTCTCATAACGACCGACATGCTGGCACTGCGAGACGACTTACCAAACTGCCAGTGGGATGGCGCAGTGCCTACTTGGGATATACACCGCACTCAGCGTTATGTATATCACTGCCAATGAGGGATCTGATCAAATACCCTCTCCTGGTTTCGTTATATCGGCATAGGTATCTTCAAAATCTCTGTCAACTGTATCGTGCTGACATGTCTCACCGGGTATTGGACTTGGACACTATGGAAGTCTGGGGGCCTAACAATGGCATTTCGATCGCAGCTGGGCTATCGCAGTGGCTGACCTAGACGTTAAACCTCGCTCGCCCGTCCTCTCCTCTCCTCTCCAGATACCGCCACCTTCAGAGCTCTGCACTTAACTGTGAATGGCTCTCGACGTTGTCTCACCCCTCAGCGCGCGCGTTTCCGCCACGCTGGCCATCGCTCACGCATTCTTGTTCACCGTCCTCAAGGTTCTAATGCCTCTGAGTGTACGAAGTGTCCTCGAAACGTGCTATGCGAAGGCCTTGTACTTTTTCTCCTTGGCTTAATCTGACTTCCTCCGAGTCGTCTATACTATCCCGGATCTCTCTTCGATTGTGGTCGCACTCCCAACCCCTCTTTTGGCCATCGTTCTTGTTGCCATGTGCTCACTTCTTCCTTGCTATCTTTCCGGATCCGACCTCTTTGCTTTCATCTCATACTTTCTAGCAGCCATCGACCCATTCCTACTCGCCCCTCCGATCCAATTCTGTGTCATCGGCTCCAGCGCTGGCATTCGTTGCGGCGCCGCTCGACATCGCCCTACTATCTCGGACCTCGCTTCTCAGCTCATGCGCTATCTCATTCCACTAGTTAGGACATCTTGCCACTCTGTCGCCTCTGCACTGTCAGCCATCGCCGCATTCCTGCCCGCCCCTCCGATTCAATTCTGTGTCCTTGGTTCCAGCGCTGGCATTCGTTGTGGCGCCTCTCGACATCGCTCTACTGTCTCGGACCTATGTCATCAACTCGTTCGCTACCTCATTCCGCTGGTCGGGTCGTCTTACTGCTCTGTCGCCTCTGCCCTGTCGGACACATTCTCGGGTACCAGTGGTATCGTTGCGTGCTCTGTGCTGTTGTTTTGCTGCCTCGCTTTCGTTTTCTTCTGTTCTCTCTGGATGCTGCATTCCCTCAAGACCCCGCTGGACGAAGAACTTCGTATCATCACCAATGTCGATACGGCTCTGGCTCGTGCTGGCACAAAGATTCTCGCTATGCTCGACTGGCTCAAGCAGCGAATGTCCACCGCTCTCGCATCTCTTTGTCTCTCCTATCACCTCTGGAAGGCTATCGCTTCACATGTGGTGGATCTGGAAGGCACCGCTGTGTACCTCGATTGGCATGCTCCCAGTCGACTACCGGATAGTTGGCATCAAGTTTTCTGTATAATGTCCTCATCCCCGATTACTCGATATACGCTGACCGCTCCTGTCATAGTAGGGCTTCTAGGAGGAGTCCTCTATATTTCACTTTTTGTTTCAGTCATCTGGGTACGTTACATCCATATTACTCTGCACACAGATATTCATCTAATATGCGAGATAGATGGCTTACTACACGCGAATAGAGTTCGTGGATCAGGCTGCGCCTGAGACTGGCCGTATAGTTAGGCCACAAGCGACATATGCATCTAACGTATGTGGTCGATGATTTACAACTCATAATATCCTCACCCTTTTTGACTAGCTGGGCGCTGGCGTGACTCCCGCACAAGAAGTAGATGGAAGTATTGATACGCACCACAGCATCTCAGTCGGTACGCAGCCTCCAACGACCGATACGGTTGATCCCGACTTGTGACGGTTGGTTCACTAACTTAGTCCCTACGCTTTCGTACGCATTATTTTTTCGATTTCTGTATTAGGATACGATAACCTCCCGACATGAGGCTCGCCTCATGTTCACACATCGTTGTAGTAGCTACGGACTCGTGTTCTAAATGATCATCTTCTTATTCTCACCCACCATCTTCGCTAGAGCTACGCTCGCGAAGAACTGAGAAGAGGCGATCTCTTTCCCACCGTTGTGTACGTCTTCGAAGAGACGCACGACGGATTCTCTTGCCCGATCAGGCAAGACTCTCAGATTCAACACCTCTGGTTCCTGGCGTTCGCCGGACGACTCACGGACGACCTCCCAGCTCGGTGACCGCTCACGTCGAGCGTCACACGACTTGGGTGTCTCAGGCGACGAAGCAGAAGCCCCGTCGATCTCGGAATCTACAAACCAAGCAGTGTCACTATCCAGCGCAGTCCTGGATATCAGCCCTGACTTGACTGCACAGCGAGCGGCAGAACCGGTCCATGCATCCTACGTGCGTCATTTTTGTATATGAGTGTGTCCCAGATGCTCACGCTCTTCTATCAGGTTCACGTAGGCCACGCGATACCCATTCGGGAAGTGGACTCGGAGGACGATGATGCTTCGCGAGTCATCGTCTCTGTCAACCCTCTACGAGCACCCGCTTCTCCAAATGGGCGGCCGGCCTCAGAGTCGAACAATAGAGGGGCATCACAAAAATCCCCAAATCAGCATAAATGCACAAACATCAGCGAGGTAGGCACCTTGAACCCCTCAATACCTATCTCTTGCGCTGACTCGAAATATATTTCAGGTCTCTGCTTCGAGAGCTATTGATAGAGCTCCGACTCACGGGCATTCCACTAGTACGCCGCCATCATCCGTAGAGAATCTCCCCACGATCGAGGCAAATACGCTTTGCGATCGTTTCCCCGAAAGCTACCGCATCCACCCTACTTTCCATGCAAAATACGAACTTGGCAAATTGCTCGGTGCTGGCGCTCATGGTTTTGTAATCGAAGCAAGACGGCGCCAGGACGGGCGAGAAGTTGCAGTCAAGTTCGTCCGGACGGCTGATGACTCGCGCGTTGGTCGACCTTGGCACACCCATAGTGTACACGGTCGCGTGCCCTATGAAGCGGTCGTGCTACATGGGGTTGTGCACGACAATGTCATTGCACTGGTCGAAGTTCTTAGAGACGATACATACGTCTACATCGTTAGTACCGCTGGGAACCTTGCCGGTCTTCTCTCTGACAACTCCATATAGGTACAGGAGCTTCATGGAACTTTATGGAACCCTGTATACGAGGACGGGGAGCCGATCTTTCCCAACGGGAGTCGTTCCCTGCTCGCCTACCTTCGGCAAAACGGTCCCATGCCTGTTTCTGACGCAAAATATGTGTTCAAGCAACTGGTCGAAGCTATACGGTTCTGTCATGCGCGCGGCCTCTCCCACTGTGATATCAAACCAGAAAATATGGTCATTGATGCTACCCTGAAGGTCCGTCGCTTCTAATTGCTATTCAGTCTTATGCTGATGATATAATTATCTCCGCCGTTCAGCTGAAAATCATTGACTTCGGCTGTTCACGACGCTCTACGAAGTCCCCTCGCCCATGGTATACGAATCCTCGCATATACGGAGGCACACGCAAGTACAACGCGCCGGAACTACACAAAGGAGAGCTATTCCAGCCTGAGAAAGCGGATGTGTGGGCCATGGGTGCCGTGCTTTATGAAATGCTCACTGGTGAGCGTGCTTTCCAGGATGAAGACTCGATCAAGAAGGGCCTACTCAACTACTATCCGGAGAAAACGAGCAACGTTCATGGGGTAAACTTACTCTGGCCACTCATAGCAGGATGCTTTCAAGAAGATCCTCGTAAACGGTGGAGCGCAGAAAGGCTATCTAGGCATCTATTGTTACAATAAGTTTCGGACTGTTTTACCAATCTCACTGCATTGTGTGCCCGATTGTCGTTTATCTGATCACATAATATGAATTCTCGATATTTCTATGCGTGCTCAATGATCGCACAAGTGTTGCATCGCTCACGATGAATGAACAATGACTCGGACGAGTCGGAATGTTGCTGGGCGCATGTGGCAAGGCGGCAACTTCCCTAAAAGGCAAGCAGTCGGGATGCTGTCACGCCTCGCGTCTGTCACGGTCCGGCAGCGACTCAGAAAGCTGATACTTGAACGCGCTCAGCGCACGTCGCGACCAACGTCGTTCTCTCTCATTTCTTTGAATATTTCGCGGCGATGAGCTCCGACTGGGCAACAGACTCGAATGAGGCTCTGCGTATTTCACTAGGTGTGCCTTGTTAACGTGCATGCTCTCTATGGCTGCTTAATGAATGAGACAGTGCGAGCCAGAGAGGAGAAGGAAATTCTATCGAAGAATGAAATTTACGAAGAATTTAGGCCAACATTTACATACCCCGTAGGCAACCTTTGAGTGTACCGGGCGTATGTCTGACGTCCTACGTGTAGATATACGGCGAGGACGAGAAGGTCTATGGGTACAAAGACCTTGCCATAGACGTACGTTTTGTTCAACCCTCGAATGCGAGAGCATACTGATGTTCCGCGCTGCAGCTGAGATTTGCTTCAGGATCCCTGGCTACGTACCTCAACATCTCATTCTCGGCCAAACTTCCTCCGCCGTCGCCCGTGGATGATGTTGAAGCCACACTTGCAGAGTTTCTACCACCAGGCAAGTTGCGCGAATGAACGCAAGTTTGTGAATATGGACTGACTGACCGACCCCTGGTGATTCTCAGGTTATACCAACGACCTTGACAAGTTCCTTCAAGTTGTAGAATCCGATGCTATTTCCTTTAAGCCCCTTGGGCAGAAGATACATTCATATACACGCCCCTCGCGTAGCAACGCGCCATTGGGAGGTTCAAAAGCCTCTACAGATGATATTATAGAGTATGAGGTCTATCATGTACGTTATTTCATCATCACCTCCAAAGCCAAAGTTCAAACTACGTTTCGTTTGTAGTCTACGTGGGACACAGAAGGGTTCCGAGAGTATCATCGCAAGATGCAGCTGTTCATTCTTCTGTATATTGAAGGCGGCTCGTATATACAGGAGGAGGAGGAGACTTGGGAGTTTATGGTGTTGTAAGTGGCACGCATCGTTGCTGCTGTGCTCTTCTCACCTGCCGAATTCACGACAACTGGGAAATAGGTACGAAAAGCGGAAACGAAGATCAGACCCCAGTGTTGAAACATACCACTTCATTGGCTACTCCTCGTTGTACCCGTTCTACTGCTTCCCGGAAAAGGTTCGCCTACGATTGAGTCAATTCGTCATAGTCCCTCCTTTTCAGCATGCCGGGCATGGATGTACGTAGTCTCTCTATATTGCAGCGATCAGATGTTAACTATACAGATTCTATTCGTCGTTTCTAGCCGCTCTCTACAATGCCATATACCAATACGTCCTATCGAAGCCTCACATCGCCGAACTGACAGTTGAAGACCCAGCCGAAGCGTTCGAGGATCTTAGGGACCGTAACGATCTGCGTATGCTCCTTGGCCTGGAGAAGTTCATGGATGAAGGCTTTGGCGACGCAAGCACGGCAGGTGGCCCTGATAGACACGGCAAAGGTAAAGGGAAAAGACGTCAGGGTAAAATGGGACCTCCAGTAGAACGGGGATGGGCTGAAAAGTGGAGAATAGAATTGAAGATTGCTGGCGTAAGCACATTGTATCGTATTATATATGGGCCACACACTGACCCGCGACTGCACGAGCAGAGACAATTCAGCCGCCTGGTTGAGATGCTTCAGCTAAGAGCGCTAGACGAGACGGATGTGTTGGCAACCAAAGCTTACCGGCTGCAGGTGAAAGAAAGGCTGTATCGGTTCAATTTCGTGCGTAGCGTACCATTTCCTTTGGCCATCATCTTTCTCACATGCTTCACAGGAGGTATTGATGCAGTTGGAGAAGGAAGATCGACAACAAAAGCTGGAGGAGACGTTCCAGTCGGTTTGCGAGGATTATCGGCGAATCCTAGCCATGATTCGATGAAGTTATGTTTACTGCGTCCGCAATAGGCTCCAGCTGTGGTATGGTCAGTTATGCCTCGCAGTTACCCGTCGTCGCAATAAGCCGAGTGCGCCACAGAAGACCCTTTTGCGCCATTATACTATGGTCCGACATAGCCAGTTTGACCGTTGAGTGATTGCTACGATGTAGACCATAAAATATGATACATTCACCCAGCATTGACCAGCGACACGATGAGGTACACAATAACCGCTAACATGAGCCCAGGTCGCGAAAGTATATTGTACAGATGGCATCGCAAATTGACAGAACGAGGATGTAAGGTGATAAAATGAATAATGCGTTCAGCGAAATCAAGACGAACGTCGACAAAACAAAGTAACCAAGAAACAGAAAACATCGCGAATGGTACATGGCTAAAGATGAAACAAGCCGCATCATGTGAGTAAAGTTACGACAGCATAATATGTGAGATGCATAGATTATTTCTTTCCGAAGTCATGAGGGGGCGTTGGCGGTCGTGTGCGAGGAGCTATATCTCCGTGGAAGCTGAACAAACCCACTGTATTGCCGAAACCGGCCAGGCAAAAGGAGCGGCTGCTGAAAAGTGGGGATACTCTCGTAAAATGCAGTCGTGGGATAACCTTCGTGTTGCCTGATCTAAGACTTGAGGGGCGACGGCTGAGTTCGTGAGTCTTCGGAAGGGTTTTACCCGACGGGCGAGTCAGCTCTTCTCCAAGTGCGAGTAACGGAGAGGCCTGAAGTCGAGAGTCCGAAGGATCGAACGTCCACAACTCCCATCTCTCCAACGTTGCAACAGTCAAGCCACTGGCAGTATTGTTACGCAAATGTGGCTTGGGAGACCCTCGTCCGTTGGTATCCCTTGGTAAATCGCCGTCGCCAGATTTGGATATTCGAGGTTTCCTACGGATGCCAATAATCTTGTTGTTTGCGACGTCCCAGCTGCCGCGCTCAAATGTGGCGTCCGCGATGCAAGTCACAACAAGGTTCTCCCAGAGCGATGTCGATTTTCCTCCCGTCGACAAATTAGGCGTGCCGTTCGGCATGTCCTGAGGACCGACAGGTTGTCGACCGTCCAGCTCGTCTGCTTCGACGGGAATGTACGTATCCAAGTTGCGTTTGTCCGACGATCGCCTCAAGTGACTTCCGTGAACGGACACAGGATACATACTCTTCGAGTCGTATGCAGTGGAGGAGGAGAATGACGACATCCTCGATCGTACGACAGCTGGAGACGAAGTTCCTGGAGAGTTATTGACAGAAGCCACACTGCTGCTTCGCGAACGACGGCCGAGGACGCTGGGGATAACTTTCGTCTGACTGATAGAACATGAGCACCTTCGCGTCGTCGGAAGACCCAGATATGCCCGGTAGAATAGCACCACTTGACCGAAGGAGAAGCACAAAGTGAAGCTTTCCGGCGGTGGTTCGCGGCAAGTCGAGCAGCGTTTTCTCGGCACAGGTATGATTCGTAAGTTGCCGATGGGTCCAAATGGTTCGTCAAGAATACGCATACATTCCCCTGTGCCCGCTTCCCATAAGGAAACTACACCAGCCTGCGTAGCGGCGCCTACGACAATCCGCCTTTCGCCTTCGAGCTCTACACAACAAATGTGCACTTTCTCGACTAAATCTGCGGGATTTCCAGCCAAGATAGACGTATCGTAGGGGAGTAAGCCATTGGTCTTGTCTGCATCGCATAGCTCCAGACTACCGTCTTCGAGGCAGAAACCGATGATCAACCTCCCATCGTCCTGCACCGGCAACAACATCGATTTGATGACCGATGATGCTCGAGATGGTTTAATGTAAGTTGGAGCCGCAAGGGAACTGAGATCCCACTTGATAACGTTTCCGTTATCGTATGTTGCATATAAGAAGCCGGGAGGCTCAGTAGGTGCCATAACAGAGGCTCTTCCGAATGAATTGCGCCTTCTAGGTGTCGCGCGGCCACTAACCAGAGGTGGGCGGGATGCGAACTGGATGTGGGTGACCGCAGAGAACGTATCAGCATTAAGGTGAGGTAGTGGCTGTACGCGATTCTCGCTGATGGACCAGAGAGCGATAGTTCCTGTGCCAGTTCCTGCAGCGACGAAGGATCCGGCGTCGTGTACACCTATGGCAGTCAACGTCGAGGACGGGCTCTGGTGACTACCGCTGCTCCCAAGAAGCAGGTCGCCCGTGTCGATAGCAGAATATGCCTTGTTGTCCATCCGCCACAGCACGAACTCGTTCTGCAGACCGACAGTTGCGACAACGTTGCCGTCAGAACTAGCAGCAATCAAGTCTACGTCCGTTGAGAAGGCTCGAGGAAGCGTGGTGAATGACACAGGGTCATTCACGGCGGGGATCGCTTCGTCCACTTCAGGGGTGTCAACGTCCCTCCTGTTCCGCTGAGCTTCGAGGAGCTCCGCATCCTTCAAGAGATAGAGCAGAAGACCATACAACAATGTTGTCGTAACAAGGGTAGGTACGACGATAATGTTGAACGCCCAGGTCAATGGCCGCGAAGTTCTGTGCCATAGTCGTGCCCAACGTGATCGGTGAGCCTTCTCGTACTCCAGCATTGGCTGCCTTTCAATGCGGTGCTCGTCATTATCGCTCTGGCCCTGACTCATGCCCAGAACGATGACGGTAGGGGACTCAATACGCAGATGAACGAGGTTAAAGTCGCCGGGGTTCAAGGTATGCCAGACTTGCAGTGCCGGCGAGACTCCCTCCGTGTTAACCGGTTTGCCAAAGCGAGCAAGTCGGCTACGATTCAGTGACAAGCCTGACTCCATTCTCCTGGCGGACTCATGTGGTTGTGTTACGAAGTACAGTGTCGCCGTGACAGCGAGGAGCTGACTCGAGAGTCAGCTTGGCCGAAATGGAATGGAAGTCAAGACTTACAAGAACCAGGGATATGTTCTTCGCGGGACGACCACGCAAGATACGCTGGACATCCGCGACCAGTCGCCCAAGCCAGGTTTGGGGGTGGTAGGGGGTAGATTTCGAATGCCCCGGTACATTCGACGGCATTAGACTTGTGCCTTGGCGGAGTAGCTCGTCCAGCTTCACATGGAGATTAGCTTTACGCGCACAGTAGGATATGGAAGCTCACCTCGAGACGCTGAATATCGATGGACAACACGGTGACAAAGAACGTGTGTACGAGGAACCAATGTGCGACGAGAACAACAATGGCAAATGCACAGAACTGGCGGATCGCGCCAGTCGAGAAACCGGCGATGATACCAAGCACGGCGTTGTAGGTACATAGCTTCAACGTATTGGACGTTCCCGCACGACCAAGGCCTTCAGCTATGCGCTCCTTCACGGGTAGAGCTATTGAAGTCTTGATGACAGCATCGACCTACCTTGCAGGTAAGCTAAGCAGATGATTCAAGGAATATTTTGAGACTCACGATGTTGAACATATTCTCGACGCCAATAAAAATGACGACAATGGGGAATATTTCCCTTTTCATTCAGGTCAGCTGCGGAGATAACCCATATGCAGTGTAGACACTTACCAAGGAACCATAGTGATCCTAAAACCTACCAGGGCACATACACTCAAGCTCGTCACGGTACTGACAACTATTTCTACAATCCCGGTCAGTGCCAGACCAACTCGGGAATGCACCTTGTCCATGCGTCGCATCTGGTGCGTGAAATATACAACGAACACCAGGTACGCAGAGTATGTGAACACTTGTAGCGCAGTAAATCGCGAGGTAGCTCTCGTTTCCTTCTGATGCTACACAATATTAGATATGTGCCCATAGGAGTAACGAGTAAACGTACTTGAAGAGCTATCAGTCGGGGCGCCTTCGAAACGACGATAACTTCCGCTCCGCTATCAGAGGACGCCTTCTCGATGGCATTCAACCAGAAGTAGTGCCCTCCATTCGCTAAACAGTCGGTTTCCGGGAAATAGTAGGTCAACACCGGATAGAGCGCCATTCCACGATCGAAGCCCTCGTCGTCCCCGCCAGCGAGTACCATATCAGACGTAACAGTAAGGCCATGCAAGGATACATTTCTTCCAGGCCCAAAGGCTTCGTGAGGAGCAGGGTCCTTCAACAAGGCGTCTTCATCGTAATCCCAGAACGCCAGAGGACTGAGGACAAGGCACCGCCCGGCGGGAGAACGTACACAAGGCGCACGGCGCTCAGCCAGAATCTCCGACAGGCGAGTTTCGAAGTTAAGCGTCGACTGGAGGAGTTTTCTCGTCAGGGATGCTGGCCCTGTCGTTTCCTCGTCGGACTCTGTCTCCATCTGGAATCCGTCGTGCAAGATGATGCGCTCCACCCTGACAATTCCCTCCTTCCCACACCGTGCCCTCGCTGTAGAGTCTTCCCGCGTGCGGAGAGTGTCGTGACCATCCCATATGTTCCGCAAGTCTTCCAAGGCAAAGTAGTTGGAGATGTCGTCAGGGGTCAGAAGTGCATCGAAGACGCGGAAGGAGAGGGAGAAGGTTGTGGTTTGCGCAGAGGAGTAGAGGGCCACAGCAGGGAACAAGAGACATGAGATGACGACAGAAGATATAAGGATAAGTCGGACTTGATGGGTTGCGCAATGTCTATCGCATGGTATGCAGGTAAGTCACATTGGTAAGGCCACGCTTCAGAATGGAGAACAGGACGTACATTCCGAAGCGGTGGAAGAAGCGTGTGCCAAATACGCGAATCCGTTGTAGCAGAGAATGGATAGTAGTTGACATGAGTATAACCGAGGGCCAAATAACCAAGAAGATGTTGAGTATGGTGTGTAACTATGTGCGGTCACTCCAGAAGCATGCCCTGCGAAACAGCGTAGCCTTCCGCTGCTGTGAGTTATCGGCCGAGTTACAGCCTGCGTGCTGTCAGTCTTATCCTGTGCACGCAACGACGCACAACGCACCTTCGACAGCCTCAAAACCTCTCCTGTAGCCTATAACCCTGAAAGACAGTGCAGACCCAAAGACAGAGGAGATGGTGGTTGTCGGAAAGCCCGCGCCAAGTGACAAACCGCAGAATGCATTCCAAGCGCTCATATTAATGTAAACCGCAATTACGGAGCGCCCGTCTGGTTCTCCTTCGGTCTGTGGCCTCCATATGTCGCTACACGTCAGAGCATACAACAGCTACTACAAATCGCGGAAATGACTATGATCACAGGTTAAAACATACGAGTCAATCTCAAATATGCTACAGCTTTGAATCGCGAGTTTTATACAGGGATCTGTCAGCGCGTAGATAGCATAGGCTGCACATAACGGCGGGTGTTCGTCTCGACCGCTTCGCTCGACCAATCATAATATAACCCACACAACGTACAGAACCTGCGGGTGTAGTTCTCGTGACCTTACTTGGCAAGTTTCACAGCATCACGGTCGTACACGGACAAATGTTGAACACGAAGCACATACCACCGCCCCGCGAAGACTGCGTACATCATGCGTGCCTTGTTGACGAAGTCTACGAGGACCCGCTAGAATAATATAACCATTCGGCAAACATATCCTGCCAGCCTTGATAATTGATTAGAGCACGCTGTCAAGTGTTCTATGTTGGTAAACGTGACGGAAAACACCGAGTTCCTGGCATTTAATGACACGCTGCCGTCCTCAATTTGAGATACAGTATTTGTAGATTAGTGTCGTATGTCGAAGATCTGATTGTTCAAAACAGGGGTCTCAGTACATTTTGTCTTCTAGGGGAAAACGCACCGGCGACGTCCTGAGCTCTGTGCACAAAGTGGCATGTTCTGGACACCGCGGCCAACAGGCTACACTAAGCATAGATGACAGCTGTGGAGGAGCATAAAGCCAGGCATCCGATAGCTGTCTCGGCATCGCCATAGGTGAACTGATCTACAACAACGATGCGCAGTTAGGTACCTCCGGCTGGTGTAAGTACCCTGGTCCTGAGACTGTCAGTCTAAAGCTGATGTATAATAGCAGAACTTACACGTGACTGAATGTACACTTCCAGTAAAACGAGAAGTCTAAGACCAAGGGTCCTGGCTTCGACGTCGACGCCAGAAGAAGAGATCTCCATACGGCAGTCATAAGTCACGGCCTTCGAATGGAATTGATCTACAAAGCCCATATAAGGAAAGCGGTGGCGTTGTGGCGTCGCGAACCACTGGCACTAACAGTCCCGCGTGCGACTGCTATTGTCTATGTACTACTGCTGAATGCACCGCACATCGGCCCTAAAGCAAAATAAAGAATCGTTAGTATATCTGCAAGGGTAAAGAGATTGAACCTACTCAGCGAAACATGTGTGACCAGGAAGGATGACGTCGATTCAAGGTTCATGAAATTCACGGCACTTTTACCAAGGCGGTCATTGGTATGGTTTTGAATGTGCATTCTACTGTAAAGCAAATGCGCACCCAGTCTTGTGACCCCTGGTATTGCGACAGAGAGTCACGAACGTCCTTGCTACGTCCTTGTATCACCGCGATCGCGCCCAAAGTCCCCGCGTCCTGACCGAAGATAAGGACGTACGATCTATTGTGGTAAAGATCAGCTAGTAGCACGGAGTATAGGAGCGTTGAATCTGCGTTTGCGCCATTTCGAGTAATCATGATCAGCGATGGGAGAAGAAAAGAGTCGGAGGCAGGAACCGAACCCGGGACGCGTGAGCACGTGATGAACGCGTCGCCAGAGTCTTGCTAAGCTGGCGGTGATCTTGACAGAGCTTTGAGTTGTGACATTAGTGACACTGAGTTCTGACGCAGTATTCTGACACGGTCCCCCTCACCTCACTGTCCTATTTAGTGTCGCAATCCTGGCTGCCCGTGCTTCCATATCGATCTCCTCTCTCCTCCGCCCTCCATCTCCCCGCATCTCCAGCGTACCCACCCTCCGTCTCACTCAGGTAAGCACGCTGTAAACATCGAGGAAGCTCGGACTGACGACGACAACAGGTCTTGCGAGC
This sequence comes from Irpex sp. M6601, assembly GCA_037039805.1. Lineage (NCBI taxonomy): Eukaryota > Fungi > Basidiomycota > Agaricomycetes > Polyporales > Irpicaceae > Irpex > Irpex sp. M6601. Next base: position 7,623 of record JAXQGN010000422.1, on the reverse strand, counting down.
TTTCACTGCGAGTACGACAGTCAGAATGGCACCCATCACTAGACCCAACCACGATCTGTACGACGCCGTCTTCATCGGTGGAGGCAGTGGAGGCGTCGCCGGCTCGGTAAGCTGCATTGCAAGTCGACTGTGTCCAAGATAGCTAACGTCGGTCGTCGGGGTGTTCAGCGTCGCGCAGCGTCGTACGGAGCCAAAGTGGCCCTCATCGAAGCTACCCCCAAACTCGGCGGTACTTGTGTCAACGTCGGTAAGTGTCACTTGCAGAACTTAGCACGCTTTACACCCGCACACGACATGTGTCAGCGAGCTTTCCCTGCTTACGAATGGCGATTCGTGGAGTTTCTACGCCTGTGGTAGATGTCAACCGACGGCGTCGCACCGACTTGCTCTGTAATCGCGTTCTCAAACAAGCGTTTGTAAGATGGATTGAGATGATGTAATCATAAGCGCCCATAGGCTTGATTGAAGCAGCATCGGTTCTTTATCTTATCTTCGTCACATTCCCTTCCCGTGAATACATGCTGATCACCTATTTACATAGGATGTGTACCAAAGAAGGTAAGCGTTCTTTTTGAGACCATCCACCTTCATGTCTAACATTCGACTAGATTATGTGGCACGCTGCAGATATTGCAGACAAGATCCGACACGCGAAGGGTTACAAGTTCAAGAACATCCAGGAGCCAGAGTTTGACTGGCACAGCTTCAAACCTCAGCGTGATGCGTACATCCATCGCCTCAACGGTATCTACGAGAATAACGTTGCCAAGGAGGGCGTCGACTATTTTCAAGGTTTCGGCCGCATTGTCTCGCCTGAAAAGGTCGAGATCTCGCTTTCAGACGGCAGCAAGGTCGAGCTGAACACGAAGAAGATCGTTGTCGCCACCGGCGGTCGTCCTACCATCCCTTCTGACGACAAGATCCCCGGAGCCTCCCTCGGTATCAATTCTGACGGCTTCTTCGACCTCGCTGACCAGCCAAAGCGCGTCGCTGTTGTCGGTGCTGGCTACATCGCTGTCGAGTTGGCCGGTGTGCTCAACACCTTAGGCTCCGAGACTCACCTGATCATTCGACAAGACCAATTCCTTCGCACATTCGACCACACCCTCCACGAGGCTCTCGGTTCTTGGGCAGAGCACACCGGCATCAAGATCCACAAGCGTAGCAACGTCACGAAGGTTGAGGGCGCTCAGGGTCAAACTCTGACTGTGCATACCGACAAGGGCGAGGCTATTGAGGTCGACACTCTTATCTGGGCTATTGGCCGACACGCCAACACCGAAGGGCTCGGCGTCGAAGAGCTCGGCGTGAAGCTCGATAAGAAGGGTGACATCATCACGAACGAGTGGCAAGAGTCGAACGTACCTGGAATCTACGCTATTGGTGACGTCCAGGGCAGGGCTTTGCTCACGCCTGTTGCGATCGCTGCTGGTAGAAGGCTGTCGAACAGGTTGTTTGGCCCTGAGAAGTTCAAGAACGACAAGCTCAGCTATGAGAACATCGCTACTGTTGTCTTCTCGTGAGTACATCCTTGTATATGCTGCGTGTACTGTGCTCACATATAGTCGTAGGCACCCTCCCCTTGGAACAGTGGGTTTGACCGAGCACGAAGCTGAGGCGAAGTACGGCAAGGACAACATCAAGATCTGTACGTGCCCTCCAACTGTTTTGCTTACCTCCATCATATCTAACGACGTATATACCTCGCAGACAAATCATCCTTCCGCGCACTCTACTTCTCCCAGGTCCCAGAAGAGGAAAAGGAGCCTTCGGTCTACAAGCTCATCGTCGCCGGCCCCGAAGAGAAGGTCGTTGGCGTGCACATCCTCGGTCTTGGCTCCGACGAGGTCATCCAGGGCTTCGCTGTGGCGGTCAAGATGGGCGCGACGAAGGAGGACTTTGACAACACTGTCGCTATCCACCCGACGTCTGGCGAAGGTATGTCTCGTTTTCTGCGTTTGCTTTGGGCGGTGATTGACGGACTGGTCCACTCTTTAGAACTCGTCACCCTGCGGTAAAGACGGGATGTACCGCTTGCACACATCGTAGAGGATATGCGTAACGGATACGGTACTGTAATGAAATTGTTGTATACATAGTATTAGTCACATGTCTTTGTGAATATACAGCCTACGCCTTAGATTGTCTCGTGTCTATCCGCGGGAGTCAAGTCGGTCCGCCGAAGGAGAGTGACTCGCGAGTATTATGTACCAAGTCAAGAATGGACAGAGGGCCAAGAACGCGTGCGCAGACATACGCGAGAGAAAGAATATTGATGTTAAACTCCATGTCAGTAGACCACTGCACGTAGCTCGCTTTTCAGAGTTCAGGTCGAAGCCCAATGTAAAGACCCTTGTTCCACATTGAAGCAGAACAGGCGAGATTGTACACCAACGACCATGGAGAATACAGTAAAGAGAGTTGGGTATTGATACATACAGATCTATAATCGGTAGAGGCAGGCTAAAAATACTAGGCTACAGGGACTAAAACTAGAGGTGGCTGACAAAAGATTATGTTCACTATGCATAGATATGTGGCGAATAGAAATGGTATCGGCTTTGGAGTCCAGAGTCTGAGTTGCGTAACATGATTAGGTCGAACCAGTCACCAAGGATTCGACTACGAAAGAAGGTTTTGAACGTGTCAGTATCACGGAATACATAACGAAGATGACCGAAGCACTTACACTGAGCAGTTCTTGCTCCCACAAGACCATGCTGAGGTTGAGAATTCTCTTCTTCATATTCTATATCCAATTGCGAGCCGATCTCATCATCCAAGTGCAAGTCCGTGGCGGTGCAAGAGGTTGTATTAGGTGCCATAGACATCACCTCGCGAAGCTTCGACTGGCCATGTACAGCTTTCATGCCTGTCCGAGAGTTGAGAGAACGAGAGTTATCGCGTAGAGAACCTTGAACGGCAGAGAGAGGCACCACAGAGGAGGGTCCACTAGAGCCAGAGATCCCAGAGCCGATGAGACAGGGTAAAGAGCTATCTTCCGTCAAGGCAACAAAGGCAGGTGGGGGAGCCGCATATGTCGCAGGCAACACGCCGGAGGCAGCAAAGATAGGACCGACAGTGCCCTCGATCTTCTGTAGGATCTGCAGGATAGTAGCTAACACTGCCTTGGTCGCTTTCACTCCCTTTTTCGTTTCCGCACGCCGTTCCTTGTTGCCTTTCTTCGCTTCCGCGAGTCGCTCCTTATTGCCTTTCTTCACTTCCGCGAGTCGCTCCTTGTTACCCTTTCTCCCTTCGGCTCGATGTTCCATGCAGTGTTTCCTCAGTACAGCATCTGTCTTGTCCTGGTGCGTCTTCAGTGCAGCAGTTGTCTCAACAAGTTTGAAATATAAAACGCCGAAGAGTAAGATGCCGATGGAAAACATGATGATATTCGTTGAAGGCGAAGAGGAGCTAAAATTCCCACCACCGTGGGGTAGAGTGGATGTATACTCCGTGGGAGGGGGTGAAGGGTGGCCGAGGTGACAGTGTGCTTCGAGTGTCAGGTGCTCACGAGAGGGCGGCACCGTTGCTCTACAAGTAGCGATGAGCTGGGCTTGAACGAAGTCAATGTAGAAGACGAGACTAACCGGCGAGTGACGTGGGCGGAGTTATGTACTTCATAGCCTGAGCTGGGCGGTGCCGGTAGCGTTTTACGCGCAGTGTAGTCCATAGACCTTTGTCTAACCGACGACAACGGGGTTAGAACATATCGTTGTAGACACTGGGTGACAAAGGTCAACAATGCGCCCCAGGAGTTTGCAGACATGGAAATGAGAGTGATGGTGCAGATTAAAGAAGAGTAGAGTAGTGGGGTTGTTGAAGGAACGAGAGGAGATGGTCAACAGCATTCGTCGTTCAACGTTCAACGTTCAACCTTAAAACCCTAAATTTAAGCTCCGCTCTCGAGCGCTTCTGTGAGCGGCAACGCCCGCGGAGGTTGAAGATGTAAGTGTGTCTCTCAGGTGACGGTCAGGTCTAGGTAGCGGCAACTCCAAGCTGAGCAATGTAAATCACCACAACGACGCATGTGAGAGCGACGAGCGCAATTATTCGATATATGCTTGTATGTAACACGATCTAAAACTCCAGTAGTGGATGTTGTGATAACGCCATGGATGGTATCCGCTCGTTCGGGTCCACCTTCAGGCAGACTTCTAATACCGGCCATAGCGACATCAACCCTTCAGATGTAGCCATCTCAGACGGCTCCAAGACAAGTTGTCCCTCCTTGGCCATCTCCTTGCTACGAAACGCCCGCCGACCAGTGAGCATCTCAAATAGTACCGCCCCCATCGCCCACACGTCTCCTTTATCTGGCCGGTATGGCTGTGAGTGATGGATCTCTGGAGGCATATAGATACGCGTGCCCGCATATCTACGAGGGTCATCCAACCAAGGACGTGGTACCTGTCGGCAGAGTATGGCGTTGCCCATGTCGAGGAGCGTCAACTATGGCGAGCAACATTAGTGTATGCTCCGAGTCGAAGGAGAATCTAACGAAATACCTTAAGGTCCGTGTCAATCGCGATATTTTCCGGCTTAATATCACAGTGAATGATACCCTTTTTGTGACAAGCCGCCACCACGTTAACCAGTTGCTTGAATACATACTTGGCGTTGGCCGCACTCATTGCGCCGTTCTGCAAGAGGTATGCATGCAAGGAGCGACTGCCGTGTGGCCAAAATAGTCTTCCCCTTCCATCTCTCGGGAACCAGAGACTCCCACGGAGTTCCTGGATCTGCAAACATTTGTGAGGATATGGTTCCACGACATTCTGAAGCCTACACTCACGATGTACGCATATGAATCGTCTCTGATGACATCCACTAAAGCCACCATATTGTCGTGCGACATCCAGCCTATCTTTAGAACTTCATGCGGAACTTGTCTATATACTGGATGGGTGGGCCAGTTTCGCCCCAGATCCACGGGAATAAACTTGACAGCAACCTTCTTTCCGTCATTGCGGCGCTGTGCTTCGAGTACAAAGCCATGACCACCAGCACCGAGCTCGCGGCCAATTTTATACTTGGCATGGAAGTCCGGATTGATATAGTATCCATCAACGAAGCGTTTTGATAGAGTATTCGCCATAACTGCGGGCGTGTCTTCACCTTGTAACTGGGCTGTTTGGGTTGCGTGACCGGAAGGAGTGGTGCTTGGGCCTATATTCGGGATCTAATCACGGACGTTAGATGAGAGAATTACCAGAAGACACATACACTCACTTCATCACGTTGACCGGCATCATTTGAGCTTTCGGGCTGCTGTGGCAGTGCACAGTCTGTAGAAATGACGACGGACGATCCGGCGTCGGTAGTTTGCCAGTCCGAAGAATTGTTAACGGACAATCGAGTGTCCATGGGTCGCCGGACCAAAGGGGTGGCGGGCCATCCAGGGTTTTGCATATGCGAAAAAGCCGCGACAGGCAATGCAGTTTCAATAGTTTGCCGATCCAAGGCGACGACAGACGGTGCAGCATTTATGAGTAATGGCGGGGCCACTGCCTGAGCGGGTGATATTAAGCCTGCATTAAGCTGGTGACGAAAAATCAGAATATTATCAATGTTGAGAAACAAAGTACCACATACATCGAATGGATTCAAACTATTGCTTGCTTGCGATCCAACAGGGCGGCCAGCCTCAACCGGTAGTTGTCGGGAAGTATGCCGATCGAGGGTGACAACAGTATCTTCCAAATCGACCGGAAGTGGGGTTGCTGCTTTCCAGAGGCGAAAGACGAGACAAGCAGACACGAGTACGGTAGACATTCGCTGCTTGAGCCAGTCGAGCATAGCGAGAGCCTTGGTGCCAGCATGGGCCAGAGATACGTCGACCTTGGTGATAATGCGAGGCTCCTCTTCGTCCAGCGGGGTCTTGAGGGAGCGCAGTATCCAGAGAGAACGAAAGAGAACGAAAGCAACACAGCAAAGCAATAAGACGGAGGACATAACGGCACCACCGGTACCCGAGAAGATGTCGGACAGAGCAGAGGTGAAAGAGCGACAAGATGACCCAACCAAGGGAATAAGATAGCGAATGAGTCGGCCAGCGAGATCCGAGACAGTAGGGCGATGTTGAGCGGCGCCGCAACGGATGCCAGCGCTGGAGCCGACGACACAGAATTGGATCGGAGGAGCGGGTAAAGATGGATTGATTCTAGACAGAGCAGAGACGAAAGAGAGGTAAGACGACCCGACCAGCGGAATGAGATAACGAACGAGTCGACCAGTGAGGTCCGCGATGGTAGGGCGATGTCGAGCGACGCCGCAGCGGATGCCAGCGCTGGAGCCAAGGACACAGAATTGGATAGGGGGAGCGGGAAGGGATGGTTCGATGGCCGACAGAGCAGAGGTAACAGAGCGGTAAAGCGACCCAACCAGGGGCATGAGATAGCGAACGAGCTGGGTAGCGAGGTCCAATACAGTAGGGCGATGTCGAGCGGCGCCACAGCGAATGCCAGCGCTGGAGCCGATGACACAGAACTGGATCGGAGGGGCGGGTAAGAACGGTTCGACGGCCGACAGGAGATACGAGAGCAAAGTGGGGAGATCGTAGTTGACGAGAGAGATGGGAAGGAGCGACCGTAACACAGAAAAGACAGCACAGAGATAGGTTGCGAGTTCGTCCACCATGGAGGAGAGCTCCGGAGCGGTACGGACGATGGAGTCAGAATGAGAAAGGAGAAAGGAGAACAAGGCCTCCGCGAACCACATATCGAGGACACTTCGTACAATCAGAGGTGATAAAACCTTGAAGACGGTGAACAAGAATGTGCAAGCGATGACCAGCGTGGCGGAAACGCGCGCGCTGAGGGGTGAGACAACGTCGAGAGCCATTCACAGTGAAGTGGAGAGCTCTGGAGGTGGCGGTATCTGAAGAAGAGAGGAGAGGACGGGCGCGCGGGGTTTAAGCACAAGGTCAGCCACCCAGACCAGATCGAAATGAGCTGACAGTCACGGACAGCCACCTGCTGTGATCGGCCAGCTGACAAGGTCGGTAGTATCGTCCGCCAGGTCATATGTGTATTAACGTAAAGTTTGAGCGTCGTTGGGAAACTTGACTCTATCTTTGGTGACGTCCCTCAGGTTGACTTCCTATCCCTGAAGCATGGAGATGGCAATGGGCGGATCGTCTGAATGTCGCTCGAACTGTAGGATAGTCATAGTTGGAGTCGTTCGTGTATAGCTTAATTCTAAAGTCCGCATATACTAAGTAAGCCATAAAACTTGGGACGAGTGGTATTACAACGTACCAGATATGCATGACTCAACGAACTCGACGACAATCTCAAGAAGGCTGTAGCTTTACCAGCCAGGACTTCATCTTTCCCTGTCCGATACGTTGAAAACACCCCATAGCAGACAGTTTCATCTTGATCGTGACTGTCTCAGTGGTAACGTCCTTCTTTCGATACGTAGGTGGCCAAACTGCCAGTAGTATGAGACATGATGCATAAGTGCTAAGCGCCAACGTACTTACAAGTTCTTTTGAACTCGAAAGGGCCGCCCGCGGCGGCGTCAGGTCTTGCTCCAGCTTCACGAATCAAGTATTTATTCGCGAAAGTTAATCAATTCTCATTCAAAATTCAGGACTTAGTACAACTTCGACGCAAATCA
>JAXQGN010000421.1:0-25961 GCA_037039805.1 Irpex sp. M6601 | reverse complement strand
CTTGAGACCTCATGCGCTCAGTTCGCCATGTCAGTGGATGTGCGAGAAGCGGTAACAAGTCTGGTCGGATTCTTACTCTAGCATAGTAGGATGATCTCCTAGGATCACACAGCCAGGCTCTGCAAAGTTTAATAGTTTAACGGCGAAAGATGTCGATGCAACCTGTCCTGGTTACATTAGACATTCACACTATGGCTATGATCAAAACTGTACATTATTAGTATCAAAAAACGAACACCATACTGAGAAACTGCACAAACCTACAGTAAGTATGTATACTAAGACAGACTTGAATCATGCACATTGCCGCAGGCCTTCGCGCCTCCGGCGCTCCTGCCAGCAGCTTTGTGCGCATTATATGTAAAAAATCATACAAACAGGAAGAGGCCGCGACCAGACGAGAAGGAGAGGAGGCCGCGGGCAGTTTAGTGGGCGCGTAGGTAATGATCCCATCAAAAAGGACATCAACGCACGTGACACCACCGAGCCCTACCCCAGACAAGAGGACCGATTTCAAGAAATCGGAAAACGCGTCACTATAAGTAAGTGGCTACAATTAGTAGCAGGTGAAGGGTTTTGGCACAATAGTTTCGAGCAAAGTTATGAATCCGCGCAACAAAATAAATTAATGATGTCCAACATTTCCACTATTCGACAGTCCAAGATATTGTCCCGATCCATACCTCATTGCACGTAGTATTAGGCCAGGCATTTTAATCAAAGCCAGCAAAGCCAGCGTATCCAATGTAGTTGCCTGTAGCATCTCCACCGACTGCGTTGCCACTTTGGCTGGTACCACCAGCACCGCCCTGAGTAGAGTTTCCGCTGGACGTGAAAGAGCCTCCGAAACCTTCGCTGACTATGACGCTACCACCGTCGGTAGACCCTACATCACCGGAGCTGGCGTCACCGCCGTCGCTCCCGAAGGCGTTCCCGCTGGTGCTAGTTCCGCCTGCGCCGCCTTGAGCTATAAAGACACAGGTTGTCAGTGACTGGTGCTCGCTGATCCGTGAGTCTACTGACCTGAGCCGTCGGTGTTGGAAATGGAGCCGAATGGACGGCCGTTAATGATGACATCCCCTCCGTTGGCATCACCTGCGCTTCCAGAAACTGCGTCACCACGAACCGCTAAGTCGTAGGGGGTAGGGACAGCGGCGGAGCGGAGGGCGAAGGCGGCACAAACAGTGACGGCGATAGCCAAACGCGGCATGAGTGACCAAGACATTCCCGTAATGGAGTAGACGAGGGGTGTCAATAGAAGAAGTTGCTGGAAGCTGGAAATGATAGGGAGGCAAGTAGTGGGTGCAAAATCTTCCTGATACCGTCCCATGTTATATAGAGGTGAACGAGCGTCTCGAGCTCTGAGGGGACTTACCACCCGTTGCTCAGGAATTGAAGTCACGAATAACGCAAAAGTGCTTCCGAAACAACACCCAAAGGCGGTTTCCCTAGTCAGAATGGTGACACACCGGATACTAGCACATTGTGGCCACTGACCGTGCAAGGAAGCCCAATCAATACGGCCATTGCTGAAATGCTGATCGAACCGCCGATCCAACAACCTTCAAAGGCGGAAGCGGAACCTTTGCTACATCCGCTCGACCGACGAGTCGATCACAACCGCCGCAGCCATGTTTCTGATCTGGTAGTGAAACGTCGCCGTTGATGACGAGCTCTCTGTAAGGAGTTTGTTAGTTGGTATTTCAGTGTCGCCGCCAGTGGCACTGATGCGGTTTAAGCATCCGTTCGGACGATTCACTGATGAAGGAAGATGGTGTCCAGAAAGATGTGAATTCCTGGGAGAAATATAAATCACAGAGATACTTAATGCTCGAGATTCTTTGATATACACCTTCCAACTTACTCTTGACATGTCTCTCGACGTCGGCATGCTATAGTAGTACCAGTGAGGATGACCGTGACAAGCTTTAGGTTTTGACTGAGCGCCGAGTTGTGTACTGCTATTTGGCAAAAGCTTTGGATCCTAACAGGAGCAAATAGCGGGCGACTTCTCAGTATCCTCTCACTGGCAGTATGACGACCACCTGTGGCTGCACGCAATATTTGATTCCGAACCCATGATGATCATAATACATGTATATGGGAAACTATTATTGGAATGTAACAAAAATGATCTAAGCTACTGCGGAGCCATCTTCAGATGCATCCGAGTCGCGTTCGAGGAATAGGGCAAGACAATGCTGACCACCGCAAGATCCAGCCACAGCAAACCATTCGCCTTCAGGCGTCACAGGTGTAGGCGTGCGCAGTACCTCAGCTTTTCCCGCTCCGAGCTCGCTCTGTGCACCTTCTCCCCACATGTACAATACACCGCCCTCTGATATAGCCATACTTGTTCTGGTACCAGCGGAAATGTCGATGATGAATACGTCCTCGGGGAAGGTGACGAGCGCAGGACGATCCAAGCAGTTAGGAAGCGTCTTGTTCTCGAGAGCAGGATCATCCTCGGGTAACCCTAGGCGGCCATTGATAGACAATCCGCAGGCGTAGACTTTCCCGGAGGACGTGAGAAACAGGGTGTGGTCATCGCCGCCCACAATCTTCGTCGCATAACTTCCGTCTCCGAGCTCCGCCATCGAAAGACCAATAACCTTCTTAGGGATATGGATCTCCGAGTCTGTGCTACCATTAACGAAGCCCGTACCCGTCTGTCCGCAATTGTTGACTCCCCAACCCCAGACGTTCGAGTCGCTGTCGACAGCGAAGGACGTATACGCCCCAGCACCAATATAGATGGCCTTGTTGGACCGAGCCCCTATCACGATCCGCTCAGGGGAGGTACCATGGATCTTGTGTCTCTCCAAAACTTTGCGACCAAGTTGCCCACGTTCACCGACGCCCCAGGTGTAGATGTTTCCATGGGTTGTCACGACTATGACGTGGTCATTCCCTGCTGCAACATCAACGAACTTCTCGACATTGCCAGGCTTCGACTTAATATCCAACACCGGGATGGGAAACACCTGATGCGTCAGGCCGCCCGTAAATCCCAGCACGCCACCAGCAGCCTATGACAAAACCGTTATGCATGTGCAACACCGTTGAATACTGCGCCACTCACTCTGAAAGTGCCCCATACTCTGAGGTCTCCTGTGTCACTGATGGCAGCTCCGACGCTGTCACCGGCGGCGATTTGGACGGCCCTAAAGCCTTCATCGAGAAGAGACCGGAGCGGATGTAAACTGGACGACAGTTCCTCTTCGTCGAGAACTGCGTTCTTTTTCTTCGGGTGAGGTATGTCTCTCGTGGGACGTCCCAAGGCTGCATCGTCGTTGGCACCGCAGGACCATACCTGCAACGCACATAACGCATGAGTAGGGGACATTAAAGATCGTGCATTTAGGCTACGTACCGTCCCAGTCTCATCAACGAACAAACTAGACATTCCTCCAGCTGCCAAGGCTACGATACCAGCATCCTTCTTCCCAAACTTCCCTTCCGCCATCATCCTCTCGACCAGCACATTCTTCGTAGGCCTGTCGAACTCACCCGTATGTTCGACGCCCATCCCGAACTGCCCAGCATTACCTGCGCCCCATACGAACAACTGACTCCCGGAGCAGTACTGAAGATCCGCAAGTCGTGGCAGCGCGTTGAAGTACTCGCCGGTGTGCTGGTGCACAGGCTTCGGCTTGGGGACACGCTTAGGCTTCGGGTCGAGTTTAATTTTCTTCATTCCAGTCTCGAGCTGCGAGATGTTGGCATCATTCTTTGTGTCCTTACCCTTGGTCACCTTCCGAGTCGACTTCTTCACTGTGGGTTCGACAGGTTCGACAGCCACAGGCCGGGACGCCACACGGGCTGAACGGCGAGTCGGGACGGGTGGTGTGTCCTGCGAGGGTTCTGGTAACATAGTAGCAGGCGTCGAGTCTTCCGAGTGCGACAGAGCGATACCTATCTCATCTTCACTTTCGAGCTCAGTATCAGAGCCCTCGATGGGATCGGAGCGGCGATGAGTGTTGTCTCGAGGCATCGGGAAACGCGAGGAGCTCAAGAGGGAGGCTGGCTGTGAATGCAGAACACATAGGCGATATTGGCACTATATAAGCTACTCTGTGAGCTGCAGGGTTGAGAAGACAAACGCGTACAAAGGGTCTTATGTACGTACTGGCATTTCCTAAAGTAGCATGCGCCGTACTTCGGTCATGTTTGGCGCTGCCTCGTGTTTCCGACGACGCGTCAGTCCGTCCTGTTAAGTGAGTTTCGTGAGTCAGTTGAATGCAGCGAGCCTGGAAGCTCTCACGACTCCGGATATGTAGCAGAGGGCGGAGTCATGCAGGGTCATGAGCGACGCGTCGCGAGCGGGTGCTATTCACACCGTCGCTGCACTTGATAGATTCGGCGAGGAGATGAGAATAAATTGAGGGAAATGATAATAGAGCAAGTACAAGCGAAAAAATAGCAATAAGTCCGGGATGGCCCAGCAGCAAACGGGATATATTGTGATGGGTGGAGAGGTTGCGCGGTTCGATGGGATGTGTATGCGACAGACAAGCAGATAGACAGCAGCAAACATTGTATGCGTGTGATGCTAGTTAAGTTGATGATGTGACTTCGAACTCCAATGTAACGTAACGTCCAGCCTTTAGGTCTTTTTGCGCAACAAAGCGACAGTATGTTGTCCACCGCACGATCCCTGAACCACGGACCAGGCGCCTCCCTCTCTGCGGACGATCATCTTCGGCGTCTTCAATTCAGACTCGTCGCCAGCACCCAGCTCGCTCTGCGGGCCAGTTCCCCAGGTGAAGAGTGCGCCGTGCTCGGTGATGGCCAGGTTGTTGTGAATGCCCGCGCTGATTTGGATGACTGGATCGTCGTCGCCGGGGAATGGTACGAGATGTGGAGCGTCGAGCATGTCCTTTTGCTCCTCGTCGCGGTCGGCAAAAACGGGATCGTCCTCAGGGATGCCAAGTTGCCCACCATTCGATCGGCCACAGGCGTACACTTTGCCTTTAGAGGTAAGGAAAAGAGTGTGGTGTTCGCCCCCAGCAATCTGGACAACCGTATCATCCCCTCCCAGGTCAGCCTTGGATAGACCGACAACCTTCTTGGGCAGCTGGACTTCGCTATCGCGAGAGCCGGTACCCGTCTGGCCCATGTTGTTCAAGCCCCATGCCCAAACGTCGCCTTTGTCGTCTACCGCAAAAGAGGCGTAGTTGCCTGCGCCGATAGCGACCGCTTTTCGTGAGCGCGTGCCGAGGACGACCTTCTCCGGGGCGGTCCCGTGGATCTTTCGGCGCTCAAGGACCTTACGACCAAGCTGGCCCTGCTCGCCTGCGCCCCAGGTGTAGATGTTTCCATGAGTGGTGAGTACGACAAGGTGGTTGTTTCCCGCAACGACAGAAGAGAACTTCTCGGGATCGTCAGGCTTCGATTTGATGTTAAGGATAGGAACGGGAAGGAACTGATGCTTCTGGCCATCCGAGAAGCCGAGCAGACCTTCAACGGACTGAGAGAATGTTAATCAATGTGCAAAATTGAGCATATTATGAACGTACTCGGAAAGATCCCCACACTCGCAAATCGCCCTCGACGCTGAGGGCTGCAGAGATACTGTCGCCTGCCGCGATACGTGTCGCGCGGAAGCCTTCATCCTTGAGCGACTGTATAGGCCAAGGCGAGGCAGTGAGCGTATCGATATCGAGGAATTCGCCTTCTTTCTCTGGGTTGGGGACATCCGTGGTGATACGGCCAAGAGCTGCATCGTCGTTGGTTCCAGAGGACCAAATCTAAGGCACGTAAGCTCCGCGAACGACTATAGATGATGGAATGTACTCACTGTGCCCTGCTCGTCTATGAACAGCGTGTACATTCCGCCCGCCGCAACGGATTCCAATCCAGCGCCAACCTCTCCAAATGCGCCCTCCGCTATCTTCTGCTCGATCAGCTTATTCCTCGTAGGCTTCTCGAACTCTCCCAGACTATCCTCGCCCATAGCAAACTGACCAAAGTTGCCAGCGCCCCAGACAAAGAGGACAGGCGCAGGGCGAGCATGCTCTGGAGGGGAGGGGAGGGGATTGAACAACGTCTTTGGAACCTTGACCCGTTCGATTTTCTTCTTCTCCACCTTTGGAGGCGGTTCAGCCACGACCGTTTCCCCTGAAATCGACTTCTCTACCTTCTTAGGGGCAGACTTGGGCTCTGACTTGGACTCCACCACAGTGTCCTCGGCCTTCAAGGCAGCTTTACGGCGTTTGGTTGGAGGAGCAGCATCTTGAGTTTCTTCTTCTTGCTCAGCGGCTCTCTTCGATGCGCGTGAGCGAGGTGCAGGCTTCGAGGCAGGCTTCGAGACGGGTTTCGAAGCGGGTTTCGAAGCGGGTTTGGAGGCAGACTTGGCCGCCGCCTTGGTTGCTGGCTTCTTTGGCTCAGTCTTGGCATCGCCGTTGACAGCGGCGGCCTTGGTTGCTCGTCGTGGAGGCATTGTCGACGACGGAGGTAGTCGAAGTGAGGTATATGCGATAGACCCTGAAGATGGGGGTCAAGAGCAAGAAGGGATTTGGCCACAAGGCAGAAAGTAGGCAGAAAGTACGCCTGCCGCCAACTCGAACTTCTCCGGCTTTTTGATCTCTTAGGTCATAGCGCCCACGTGGCACTCCCGTGATCGCGACGCGACGTGTTGATCAACAAACGCGTCGCGGCCAGGGCCACCAGGCCAGTTTCTTCACGGCCATGGCCACGTAGCGTCGTAGAATAGATCAGAACATTTGGAAAAAGTATATTTGATACAAGAAACAGAAAGAAATACGACTATACTGTAGCTAGAGCGTGTCAATAATTACAGCGAAGAAGCGTGCTAATAAAAGACATTGCGAGATGAAATATGATGATGGAAGGATGCGATGGAGAGTGGGTATTGCATGCGAAATACGAAGGGATAGCGTCCAAAAATGAGTAGAATTGATAATGCGCGATGATTTGGTCAAATAGACACCGCTCCGCGCCTAAAGGCCCTGGCCAACTCCATGGCCCATTCGTCTGCCGCAGACTCATGCGGCATATCACCAATTGCGTCCAGAGAAGGGAACAACTGCAAGATGCCGGAGAGGGCCCTTTGCACGCCGCTGTGATCCTTTGGGCCCATCGAGTAGCCCAAGTCTAGAACTCGTAGACTATCCCATGTTCGGGTATCCGAGGCTCCCAGTTCATCCGCCATCGAGAGATCGAATGCGTCCAAGCAAGCGCGAAATTCGCGAAGGCATGACCCACAGCGAGCAACATCTCGCAGTACTTTGGCAGAAGGAAGCACGCCTATTCCTAATCCTTGTGATGGTCTTGGATTCAGCGACAAACATTCGATCTGGGGCCAACAGGATAGCAGGTCGGTCAACTGATACCTGTCGTACATCAGGGGGATTGGGCACGAGATTATGAATGTCTTCATCAGACAAAGGGGATAGAGTGCCTCGAGTTTGACTTTGCTTGAGTCGCCACTGGTCAACTTGATGTCCAGATGTGTCAAGCTAGAGACAAGTTGTACTGTGGGTAACCCTCGGATGAAGAACATAGAATCCATAGCAGCAGGACTCGCGAGGAGGAGTGGCGAGAGGGAAGATAATGACTGATGCGGCCGCGCTTGCATTTGTTGGCAAGAGGACTGGATCTTTTGGAACGCGTTCGCCATGCTGTTCGCTGTGGCGAGCCCTTCACACTCGATCCGTAGTACGGATAGTGAACATCGTAGTGCTTGAACGACATTTGCACACAATTCGAGGGGCGCGTATATATAGAGTTGCTTGAGTTGCTTGAGTCCCTCACCGGAGTTTCTGACATGGCTGACGACGGAGGATGAGGCGAATAACTTGCCGGGGTAGAACGAGAGCTCTTCCAGCCCTGTGAGGGAGAGGAGGACCTCAAAGCACGAATCCCAGCTGACTGCCAGAACGTCGACCGGAATTGCTAGGAACTGGATCGACCTTGCTGTAGAGCATACGTTCATGATAGCGGAGGATAGACTGAGTCTTTGGCCCGCTTCGAAGCGATGGATGCCCGTGTCGATATAGAGGGATCTGACGCGAGCGGACGGTGTTTGGCCTTCGAACTGGTTGCTGAGCATACAGAGAAACGGTAGCAGGATGGAGAACGAAACATGGGGTCCTAGCTCAAGACGGAGTTCTGTGACGCTCTCCATGAGTAGCGGAAGTAGATGCCATAGAGCACGTATCCCATAATCCGTTTGGCATACTGCAGAGAACGTTGTCACTGTGTTGAAGACATGGCCGAGAATTCGTTCATTCGTCAACACCTGGCAATGTTCAACGAAGCTGGCCGTGAACGGGTTGTCGGTACTTTCTTGTACAGACACCTCGCGCACGGACGAGGGAGAATCCAAAGGAAGAGTTTGGATCAAGTCCTCCAAGGTCGACTGTTATATTGGTGATCAACATATGTACGAATAACAAAGTCGCAAACGAAAGCTGCTCACCCCATCATTGACCGAGCGGAATATAAGGGCGGTTGTCATCGAGGTATATAACTAATACAAGGGAAAGGATTCAGCGTGTGGCGGCCGCCGAGATCGGAGTAGAGAGGCGCACCTTGTAAAAGTTCGAGACAAGGACAAACACCAAGACACTGACTGGTGAGCTCTCCTTGGGCGCCGCGAGCGAGAAAGATATACAGTATAGCCGATGGTCATAGCACGAAGTAATTTAACCATAATAGTCGCATCTGTCTGTCTGGGGCGCTGCATGACCAGAGGCCAGAGGCCGCAATGATGCAGGTGTGGCACTGCGGAGGGTTCTCGAAAGTCGCGCATCGCATCTCTTTCACGTATCCAAAAGGGGTTTTCCGATTCGTTTGTAGTGATCCTGAATGAGATACGCTTTTAATTCCAGAAAATAGGTATAAGGTTCGAGATACAGCTGGCCGAACGTACCATGAGGTCGGCGGGGCAGGGGACATGAGCTGGCGCTAGCACAAGAGCTCGGTAAGCTGTGCAGACCGTCTCCATTTCTCAGAAAGAAGCATTTGCAGGCGCATGTCACAGAGGTCGGTATGCAGTATGCGGCCGAGGAGACTGTTTTTGGGAATGTGATGGTGTGACTTCATTTTTGACTGGCTGGTGACAGAGCTCTGCGGACTCCGACTCAACTATAAATACCGTGACAAGTAGTCGCGTTATTAGCGGAATAGTTTTATTCAGCACATTTGCGTACCACAAGATAAAGTTTCGGAGGGCTTTATAGGTCTCCAAGGTCCCTTGAGATCCGTGAAGAGCCTAATCAAGGTCGTTCTTAGGGAATCAAACCTTAATGAGAGTCTCGAGAGGAGATACAAGGTATCCATCAGGAGTCCAAGTTCCCGTGCCCGAGCTCCGTTCAGAGCCCAAATTCACTGGAGGCAATGGCATGTTAGGGCTGTTGAATTACCACGAAGAGTCAAGACGTACCAATGCGCATTATAACGCGAATGCCGTAGGTCTTTCGTCACGCAGCGGTGAATGCGTCACGTCAAAGTTTGGCTGCCATTGTAAAAGAACAACGAGCACTGCCCTTGACAATGCCCAAGTAAACATCTTCGCGACGAATGGCAATGTCCAGATCCAGTTTCAGCATCCGGAGGGGTTGTGGTTCAACTTGAACTTCCGAAACCTGAGAAATTGGGACGCCGCGAAAGATTCGGCTCCAGAATGAGCGCTTATTGAGCACCTTGTCTGTATTCGGAAGGTGTTGAGGTTGCACAGCAACCAGGATGATGCCTGCAGATTTTTGAATCCTTGCATACAAAATTCTACACAAGATGGGTAGCAGGGACTGCCTCATGTATCCACCGGTGACATTACTACGACACCGACCGGTGCTCTACCCTGCTCACCGTCAAGGCTTGTATCAGTCGCAACGTCTCTCCGGCAGTATCGCAGTTCAAACGACTACCCAGCCACTCGGCACGCTCAGAACATACGACAGACGCGGTGCATCGTTAGAAATTATTACAGCCGAGAGTATTCGTACGTAAGTAAAGTACATATTCGTCAGATACCATAGCATCAGGCCAAATATAAGCCGCTTTAGTAGGTTTCCCAATACACGGGCGGCAAGACGTCCCGCATGAGCTTCCAGTGGCCAATGGCCTCGGCCTCTTGCCAGTCCATCAGGGGATTATGTTCGTCAGTGAGAGTGAGACGCCTGAGATCTTTGGCGTCCAGGTCTTTCGTGATGAGGTCCAAATCGACTTCGCGCTGGGTGACGGTCGACAAAACCTTTTCTCGGAGGAACGATTGAAGGTAATCGGCTTCTACCGACGGACGGAGGGTAATAGGGTTTGAGGATTGTGTGCAAAAGAAGACCTAGAATCAAGGAATCAGCACAAATGAGCGGAGTGAGCATATATGTACTCACCCAGTTGATGAATTCAGCCCGGATCTCTTCCTGGCTGTGGCCTTCCATCGAATCATGGAAGGCACGACATTGGGGAAAGACTGATTTGAGGGTGACAACGATCGACTTCAATGAGTCAGAGTTCAGCTTTCCGGCGACATTCTACCGAATAAAGTCATATCAGCCTCTGTGTCGCACGTATAAGGTATAAGAACTTACCACGGCGACTACGCCCGCGGGCTTGACTATCTTAGTCAATTCACCCCAAAAAGGCTGAGTGAACAGATGGCCAGGGACACCGCCCCCAGAAAAGACATCATGGATTACATAGTCGAAGAGGTCGTCGGGAGACCGGACCTCAGCACTCGTAACATTCCGGGTTCTTTCCATTACCCAGCTTCGCGCATCGTTGATTGCGACCTTACCGGAGTCAGGTACAGTAAGTCCAAAATACTGGGTGGCGGCATCGTAGACTGCAGGGTCGAGCTCGACGATGGTAGATGAGATGCCGTGTTTGATGAAGGACTGCGCCGCGATACCTGTACCAAGGCCGCTGTGTGATAGTTGATCAGTATGCAAGATGTTGCGGTCTGTGATGGACTACTTACATAAAGAGGGCAGTTTCTTGTTCAGACTTTGTAGGAGTCTCAACCAAACGCGCAGCCTCCTGGACAATGAAGGCGCTATAGATAGAATCGCCAATAGCATTCAGGTTCGCATCTAACCCAAGAGGTCCCTTGCCATCTTTTCTGTATGAACGCTCTCCCGTCCAAACACCGCCCAGTAATGAATGGCCCGCGCGCAGATACCTCATGGAGTGCGGTTCCTGTACATTACCGAGGGATATATCTGCGGCAGTCGGTGGTGGTATCTCTCCTACGACGACAACTCCAGAGTGTGGGGATATAACTGAGGATAAGATGCGTAGGGAAGCATTGGGGTGAGTCCATGGCTCCGCTAAGGGTTTCGGCAAGGTAGGAGACTGTACACTGTTGAAGATGTAGGGCAGTAATGGTAGCATGGCGATGCGCAACAGAGTTCCACCTCCGGACGACTGTGATTGCGATCTAGGTGCGCCTTGATCCAGGTCAAGCTTAGGAAGGAACGGAGCTACGACCCATATGATAATAGCAATGGTGCCAAGGTATACAAGCTATGGTAAAGTCCTTTAGAATGATCCGGCATGCTGAAATCTACTATGATACTCACAATATCCCTCTCGCTCGCTTCACGTAAATAGGGTATCAGAGGCCAAAGGTCCTGCAAGGTCATGACAGCCAAGCGGCATGTTGGCACGGTAATCGCCTGAGTTGGAGCACCCATCATGGCAGAGGTATCGATTCCTTTCTGCATTGCGTCATCTTAGCGACGTAGGGGAATCATAGTAATCACAGTACTCACCTGCAGCTCCTTCACTACAGAGAAACCAAAGTACAGCAATGGTGCAAGAGTAGCCAGGTGTGTTGCCACAGGTCCCCAGACTGGATCCCCGTATCGTCCGGAATATACTGCTGCCCAATACGCTCCCTGAGGCATAGCGCATAGCAGGATACCCGTTGTGACGAGTGACGTCCAAGCGGACACAGTAGGTAAGAACGTGCCTATTAGCGCAGCTCCCCATACGACCTTGTTCATGTGCAGTCTCGTGGGTGCGAAACCATACAGGGGTGTCAAAGTTCGCTCATAGGCATACGTTGCAATAGACAACCCGATGAGCAGGAAGATTGAGAGCAAATGTGCTGCAGCGGTAGTTGCTCCTGTTGGTCGCAGTGCAGCAGGCGGTGCTGGTTGAGCCTGCGACATGTTCGAGAGGAAAAGGAGATGGTGGTCAGGAAGAAAGGTGCGAAGTATGCATGCAGAGTCTTTGCCACGACGATTTCAGCGAGTTTGGAGTTCCTGGACCACAGTGCGGGGAAATGAATCCAGCCGAGGAACTCCCGCTCCAGGCGCGAGCGCGACACGGTCACGCGAACGGATCAACTGCCTCAACGCCAAGACTCAGGCACATCCCCACCGAAAACACAGGCGGATTTAGAAAGTATGGAAGTAGGCTGCATTACTTCCAAAACGGTTTCATTTTCATGTACAACAAAAAAGGTCGCGCAATTGGTATACAGAAAGCTATGGCTTAATTTCCTTCGCTAGCGCGTTGAACAGAGTCTCCAGTCTCTCCACCTCGTACTTCGCAAGAGTCGCATTCTTCTCGATAGTGAAAGATTCCGTCAGCGCAGGAAGAGTAGTAGCTCCATATCCTATTAATGAAATGACACGTCAGCGGATCGAGTGTGCCTAATGAATTTTAGACCTACCGAGCCATTTACCCGGAGCAACGACCAGATGCTTGTACCACTCTCGGTCCTTGATACCTTCTTCAGAGATGAAGCCCCGTTCGTACGCAACAAGTTTAGCATTGACAGCACGGATACGCTTGACTGCTTCGCGCAGCTTCTTCCATGGGATTCCCTTAGGCCCGTGGGGACCTTGGAGGTGACATCCACCAGGACGTACCCTGAACCAAGCTGGGGTGCGGTCGCCACCAAATGCTTCGCCAGAGACTGCGGGATTAAACTCTCGGGCATCAGGTCTGTGATGACACTCTTTGCCGAATACCTTCTTGATCTTGCAGATGGCCTTACGAACAGTACGTCTGAGAGTTCTACGCTTGACGATCTTACGAATGATATGCCTCAGCTCGCGTTCCGCGGAGATCTTCTCCTCGTCCAAAGCTGCGCTTGCAGATTGCAGTGCATGGATGGATTCCTTCAGCGAGGAGAAGTCGACGTCGAGAGAGGTCGTCGAAGCAATCGACTCGACCCTAGAGGAATGAGACTCTGTCAGCGGAATCGCAGACAATACAGAAGATGTACCGACTTCTTGAGATATGCTTCAAGTTCAAGCGAATAATGGGTCGTGTTGAGAGGAAGAGTGATAGCATCAACAAGACGCAGCGCTGTCAGACCAAGATGTTTGGAGACAGCGACCTGTATACCAACAATTAGCGAGCTGAATATCACGTTAACTCATTGTAGCCCTCACATGTCGGAAGAACCCAGGATCACCGTACAACTCTTGCCACCTCTCGGAGTCAAAGATAGAATGGTAGTGATAAACAGGATCCTGAAGTGTGGAACCGAACGAGCCCTGGGCACTCGCCACACCGATACGTTGCAAGAACACAGTAAAGTCGCTTCCCGAACCGAGAGGATTAACACCTAATTCATCGGCTTGCTGAAGCTCAGCATCGTGCATAGCCTGAACTTCGCTACTGATATTTCCTGTCAAGATACCATGGTCCTTCTTGGCATCCCACAAGGTCAAACCCGGCTTTGTGGGGTGAGGGATGTCCAGAGCGGCCCCACGAACGAGGTGAGCCAGAGACGGTGAAGCACTCGCGCCGAAACGTGAGCCAGAAACAGAGCCATCTGCAATTATTGTTAGAAGAGAATCTGGACCGTGGCGTGGACAACGTCATACCGAGGTTGAGATAAGCAACGACGTGCTTGTCAATAAATTCCGTGAAGTCCTCTCCCCATTCGGTGCTACCTATAAGACCATACTAGCAAGTATAATCAGAGTTGTTCTATGCGAGGATAGCAAGGAGGTAATCACCAACCTCTTCTGCATCCCAGCTGGCAAATACAATGGTCCTCAAAGGCTTCCAGCCTTTCTTGAGAAGAGCGCCGAATCCGCGGACAACTTCGTGGACAGAAGCTGTACCTGAAGAAGGGTCTACGGCACCAAGGACCTGCATCTCCATCAGCCAACATCCAGCTGTGATTTAGGGAACATATACTCACCCAGGCATCACGATGGTTTCCAACAACAACAACTTCGTCTTTGATATGTCCAGGGATGACACCATAGGTATTCCAGATCGGGGTGACCTTCGTGTCCACTATAACGTACTCAGCACCGTGTACGTGTTCTGTGTTACATGATGCATGCTTACCGTGGTTGACGAAGGAGATCGTTCGGTTCTTGCCGCCCTCAGCGATCTCTTTCAACAGAACCTGAGCATTCGCCCACGACAAGGGCAAACTAGGGATAGAAGGGATATTCGAGCCATCCGTGCGAGTACTGTTCTCGTAGGCCGGGTATCCGGGAGTAGTGGGGTCGCCGGGGTAGAGTGAAAGGTATTGCACCGAGCCACGCTGGACGGAAGTGGGGTTACGTGCGGGGCCATGAGGGTATCTAAAGGACTATGAGGAGACCATTACTACACAGCTATGTATTCACTCACGGAAGATAACCGTTCTCGATGGTCACGGAGCCGTCATCGCTTGGGTTTGAGTAGATAAGTACTCCAGCTGCACCAAGTTCTTCAGCACCCTTGACCTAAAGCGGGCGAATTAACTTCCATAGACTGGCATGCCATCAGTACAGTTAAAACACACCTTCAATCCTCGGAATATACCACCATACTTGACAAGTACAATCTTTCCAGTCAAGTCGACGCCTATCATAGAGTTGGCTTTGGATCTATCAACACAATTGTACACCATACCTTGCTTCACGAGAGCCTGATAATCCTCCTGGCGACCGTAGTTCGCGAACACCAACTTCCCCTCAACCTCACCCGACTGGCTGAGTCCATGAAAAGCAGGCACAGAGTCGATGTACTTCCCCGCATCGGGGTCAGTCTCATCCGCGTCTTCTTCCAATGGTGCACTCCAGAAGGGTCTCCCGTCTTCGTCAAGGATCTCAACGCTGTGGTTCAATGGGGTGTTCAAGACGGGGTAATACACGTCGATCCATGCTGTGGGCTTGTCCAGAGTCGGAATAGAGAGCGTCGCATTGCGAGACTCGGCGGTTCCAGCGGAGTAGATTGGTTGGCCACTGCCACCAGCGGGAGCGATTGCATTGAACTCCTTCTGCAGGAGAACCAAGAAATCCTTCGCAGTATCAAAGTCCCCAGTGCTACCGGCGATGTGAGGCTTGCCTGCATAGTGACGGGATGCAGCAATCGTACTGGCTTCGTTGGGAACCGTCCTGTATATAGAGAACAGCCCGTTACATCGCAATGCTCAAAGATCACAGGTTTAATACGCACAAGAACAGCTTCTCAGCAGCCTTCCCGTTCAGAATGGGCTTGTGGTGTCCCCTCCCAGGCCAATGAGGACCATGCGCGAACGGGTTCGCGAGCCAAGCTTCGGTCTCTGCGTCAATCTCAGGCTTGAAAGAATCGACATATCGGTGAACAGCAAGGAATAAGAGAGTGGAGGCTGCAAAGGACTTGAGCCAGGATTTCAGAGACTTTGCAGGCTTCTGGTTCTGCGCAGTCGGTGCGACAACGGGTGGCGGGATGACTTCACCACCCTTCTCAGACAGCGGGGACCGCTTGTCGTCGGACATGGCGATGACTAGCAGGGATAAGACTAGGTTTGGGATGTACACATGTGAGGTGAGAGTTATATGAGGGACGGTGGGAGACGGATATACATTATTTAGCGTCAGTGTACGGCAAGATGGTCACATAGCGCTGCCGATATGATGTGATGAGGCAGTCCAGCCTCTCACGGTGTATTCTGACCACAGCTCTTATCTCACTCAAGCACGCAAATCCGCTGTGTTCTTTCGAAGTTTGGTCGTTGACGATTGACAAGTTATCTCAGATATATGTACAGCTAAATTTCCTACGCAATTGATGAGGAGGCGGCTTGCATTTGATGACGTTGCTCTCGATTATCCACTTCCAATCCTGGTCCGTAACTTGCCTCTAGTTCGTGCCCAATACCAAACACGTTCTGCTCGGGATATATACCTGCTGGAAGGGTCAGTGCCATCTACGCGCAAGCCTACATAAGCTGGCATACCTGTAACCAATTCTTCCTGCCATTCCATTCCAGCGGTGTGGTGACGTATTTCACGTTCAAGTCGATGTTGTCAAAGCCACCGAAACGCTTCTCGTCACTGGAAAGTACTACATGGTACTCTCCAGGGGTCTCGACTCCAACGCGATAGTCCGTGAATGAGTTGGTGGGGTGGAAGTTGAAGATGAAGAGGAGTCCGGCGCGCTCAAAGACAATCACCTTATCCACCTCCTGCTTCAAAGACACGTACGCCTGTGGAGCGGCAAGCCAGCCGTACTTCTCCTCTTTGTGGTTCATCTCCTTGTCGAACTCGTTCAAGTACTTGTAGCGCAAGAGGGGATCATCGACTACGTTCCACTGACGACGAGCATAATGGAAGGAGTTTCCGTTACCCTCTCGAGGGAAGTCAAGCCACTATATAGTTGTGAAGTTAATCCGATCACTGTACAGCCGCGGAAGAATCTTACCTCTGGATGCCCAAACTCATTTCCTTCGAAGTTGAGATATCCCTCGCCACCCAAGGAGTGTACCAGGAATCTATGAGTGTGACGTAAGGGGGGAGTTACATACAAGAGCATCATTAAGCTTACCGAATCATCTTATGAAGGGCGATGCCTCTGGAGATAACAGGGGTCAACTCCGTCAGGTCGGACATGTTGGTATACATCTCCTTGTCCATGAGCCAGAAGGCAATGGTCTTGTCTCCCACTAGAGCCTGATCGTGACTTTCAGCATACGCGATACTCCTCTCTCCGTGTCGGCGGTTGATGAGGGTGTGGACGATGTTGCCAATATCCCACTCATCATCTTGCTTGTGCTTGAGCAACTTGATCCACATGTCGGGAACGGCCATGGACAGGCGATAATCGAACCCAACGCCTCCCCTAGATACAGGGATACAGAGCAAAGGCATGCCCGATACATCCTCTGCGATCGTAATGGTGCCTGGATACAGCTCATGGATAGCATCGTTCGCCTACAATTTCGTCAGCACCCGTATGATCATGGAGCACGTTTGCGAAACGACTGACGAGCATCAAATATACTACGGCTTCCAAATCCACAGAGTCACCGAAGTACTCATGGTATCCTCCAGAGAATCCTGCGCCGATGCCGTGGTGAGTGTACATCATACTTGTTACTCCGTCGAAGCGGAAGCCGTCGAACTGATACTCTTCGATCCAGTACTTGAGGTTGCTCAATAAGAATCGTAGGACCTCGTGGTGGCCATAGTTGAAGAGACGGCTATCCCAGAGCTCATGACGGCCCTTAGCGCCTTCATGGAAGTAAAGGTGGTCTGTACCGTCGAATTGGTTGATGCCATCTAAGACGTTTTTGCAAGCGTGAGAGTGAACCACATCAAGAAGGACGGTAATTCCCAATCCGTGAGCGGTATCGATGAGTTCCTTCAGGTCCTCCGGAGATCCATAACGAGAGCTAGCGGCGAAGAAGCTCGTGACCTGGTATCCAAAGGCTAAGGTTCCGATATGAGCTACAGACTGGACATATCGAGAAAGATACTTACAGGCATAATATGCATGCTCCATGACTGCCATGAGCTGGATGATATTGTAGCCAAGAGCGTGAATGCGAGGCAGTGTGTCCCTGGTGAACTCCTTGTATGTGCCGACTCTCAGCTCGGAAGTGGATATTCCTACATGGGCCTCATAGATCCGAGCACTCTTTGGCTGAGGAGGACGCTTGTTCTTGAACTTGTAGCGTTCTGACTCTGGTGGGTTCCAGAAGCGTGCCTCATACACAGGCGAGATAGACAAATCTTGGGTAACACGAGTGATCCATGCTGGAATACGTTCAATGCGGGCACCATGAGGAAGTATGAACGATATCTATGCAGACACACGTGTCAGCAAACGGGAGGCCGTGTATGACCGCATCAGTTACGCACCTTGACTTTGGAGTCGTGAGGAATGGCGCACTGCCCATCTGGAGTAGGTGGAACCGTGATTTCCCAGATACCAAACTCGTTCTTAGTCATGGGATGCGAGATGCGATTCCATTTGTCTGGTACTCAAGGTTAGACTTGTAACGTGAACGGGCGAGATGATACATACTAAAGTCTCCAATGAAAACTGCCTCTACGGCGTTCGGTGCCCATTCCCGATAGACGACAGAGTTGTCTGGCTGCACATTCAGACCCATTTTGTGATACCCAGTCAAGAATGGTTCGTATCCGCCTTCTGTGGCGATGATAGTCTCCTTCCATTTTCTGAAGAGGTCGTGACGGTGGATAATGGCAGGTACATGATCCTTGAGCCAGGGATCGACGTCGAGCACGGTCTGGCTGTCTAGAGGTTGAGTGGCCATAATCACCGTATCTCTGAGGAAAGTGAGATGATGGACGTTGAGGACAAGATGACTTTCTGCGAGCTCCGAGTGTTGAAGATCATATATCCTCCGCCCACTTTGGCTACAGGCTAGAGTCGCGTCGTGACGTAATGTCACGTCGACACATTAGGCGCCGAGCGCGACGCGTTTGGGCGCTCAAATCGATGTCACACTGCTGGGCCTGACATGTCCTGACACCTCAAATTCGAATTCACATTAACGTTATACACAACGGTTGCCTGCATCATGGAGGCTTTATAGAGGTGTGCAAATATTTCAGTTTTGCACTCGGAATG
Organism: Irpex sp. M6601; assembly: GCA_037039805.1. Classification (NCBI taxonomy): domain Eukaryota; kingdom Fungi; phylum Basidiomycota; class Agaricomycetes; order Polyporales; family Irpicaceae; genus Irpex; species Irpex sp. M6601. The sequence continues at coordinate 7,172 of JAXQGN010000421.1, read as the reverse complement.
TCTACGCTTAGGATATTAGGCATCTTATCTTCAGACGCCGATGGCCTCAGCCAGCGGGAGGTCGTCGGAAGAAGGATGCAGTCTTGCTTGGGATCCTCGCCTGCGTAATTGGCTTCCTCGATGGTACAGAAAGTTTTTTTGACATCCTACTCTGCACTGCCATCTCGTGGTAGATATCGCGCACGGACCACTTGCTACTGCGGTGGATAGCACTGGCAGTACGACTGCAACGTGCCTCAACTTGAAATGCTCAGCTACATTCTAGTACGCCAACAGGAAGGTTACTTTAGTACCGCAACTTGCGATATGATACGCCTAGCCCGAGTCACACATGCATGCACCGGTAGTCCCACTGTGTGCGTCCTTCCACCAACCCTCCATATGTCGCGTTCACACTGATCAATGTTCTCTCGCCCCTCAATTCCGTTCTTCTGTGTTACGAGAACTAGGCATTCATCACTGCCTATAGCTTCGATTGTAATATGGCTGATGTATGAATTGATTACTGCAACAATATCTATCGAGCTCTATGGTATACTATATGCTTCGTAAAAGAACAATATCTAGGATCTAACATTCAAGGGACGTTGGTGGGTATCGCGGAAGAGAAGGAGAAAAGATGCTACAAGGGTATCACAATGCGAAAGGTCACGGGGTATACAGTTCTACAGTCGAAGGTCATTACGCTCGTACGGTGCCTGACGGTTTAGCAGAAGAGGAATCATTCGTTATAAATCAGAGGTCGAAGCAGGTTTGGTCTGCGTAGCGAGAACCTCGTCCAATGTCGGCCATCGCCCCTTCGGCTTGAAGATGTCAGGTCCAGCGGTAGTTACGGGTCGCCGCATCACAGAAACTTTCGGGCTTTCTGGAGTTACGATGGGAGGGGTAGGCATCCTCAACGGCTGACAGAGTTTGATGGTAGGTGTTGGCGTGGCCGTAGTGCACCCCCTGGCCGGGACAGGAGGCTTTTCAAGCGTGGGGGAGGGTGGCAGAGTAGTTGTTTCTCTCAACGGACTGGCTACACGGCTCGGAGTTTCTCTTCCCAACTCTTGTTGTTTCTGGGATGGAGAAGGCGACTGGCTGCGACTACGCTCCCTGCATTGCTCCAAAATATCGTTGACCCTGTGCAACATCGTGTGCCGGAGGGGAGATGGGGTGCATGGGCGGGGCGACGAAGCCCTTGAATGGTGCTGCGAGGTTGGTAAAGAGTCGATGCGTGACGTTGTCTCCGGGTTCACAAAAGGTTTCCCGTTGGACCCAAGGTCTAGATCTGAGTGCGATACGCCACCTTGTTCTATGCGCCCCGTCGGATGTTCCATCACTTCCGTGACTGGATGAGATGTAGAGGCTTGGATGTGACCATTGGCGAGGGAGTGAATCTTGTCCGGAGAGCTCGCACGGCTAGGCGGCGTGCTGACGGATCCCGCCTCTCCAAGGCCACGCGAGTTCTGAAGCTCGCGAATCAAAGCATCGACCTCCGCGGGGGTAGGCACTCCACCGCCCGACGGGAAACGACTGTCGCCAACAACCACGGAAGATCCAGGAGGCAAGCAGATGTACGTGGGTGAGGGTGCAATGATGGCTTCGTTGCTCTCGCTGCGCTTATGAGGAGTGATGGGGGCTTTCCTAGGACTATGACTGGAAGCCCTCGAACGAGGCTGAGGCCGACTGTTGCCATGTTCATTTCTTTGGTCACCATGGGCCATAGGAGAAGACTGCTTAGAGGGGGGTCTACCGCTGCGCGTATCGTTCCCTCCTGGTCCCTTCCCTCTTGCTCGGCCACGACCTCTCGGGGTACCTCTTCTTTCGCGTGCGGGAGGCGTCTTGGGCTCATTTGGGGCTGAAGCCCAGTTCGGCCTTTCCGGTGTGTGCGCCGTAGGAGAGTCCAGCTTCTTTGGCGACAATGGCAACGCGAGAATCGCGTCCTTCAAGTTAGGAAACTGGCTCGCCAGCTGCATGCGACATAAAACGCGCATATAGTCAGTTCTGCGACTCGCCCAAACACTCGTTTCGACTTACGTTAGTCGCGTCCGCATAGGTCGCGGGGGCTTCTACGCCGAGTGGCTCAACCATGCCTCTACGTACTTGCAAGCTTGGCAGTGGCCTTGTCACCGCGCCCTGGTCTGTGGGCGCTGTATCACATGTATCCTAGTTGGAACACGACGATCAACATGCATGCATACTAGGTTAGTGCTTATGACATACCTGCTTAGTCTTTTCTCCGACGACAACGTCCGCCTACAGCATACCAACAAAGTCAGAAGGTGTTCCAGTTGGCATAGCAGAAATGGGCAACATACCACATCTAGGCTATCAAGACCGCTGCCGTCGACCACCTTATCAACTTCTACCTCAGTAGCATCTACTGCGGTGGTGTTGGAGTCGGTAGAGCTTGTCCTTGTAGCAGGCGTCGAATCCACCAGTTTCTTCGACGTCGCCCCATCCGACTCGAGCCCAAGCGAGCGAGCAAGAGCATTAACCACTGAAAACACAGGCATCACTGTCACTGCACTGGCTGAAAGGTGTCGCAGCGAGGGAAGTTGTGGTTGAGGTCAAAGAAGCGACTCGGAATCTGCAGGTCGAACCAAGAGTTTTTAAAATATATAATATTTCTGGAGACGTCAGCCTCAGTCACCGTGACAGCTGCGAAGGTTAGGAGCCACGAGGCTAGCTTCGATGTCAGCCCATCGAAGCATCCGATCTTGAACAGTTACCAGAAATGGAAGGACCACGATGATGGCGTATCGGAGCCGTGGGTCACGCTCCTGCGTACTTCTTGGATCCAGCAATACAATAGATATAACATACCACTCAGATACTCAGACACAAGCAGGCCCTAAAATATCCCCAGCTCATAGCGCTCACTCCCAGTTCTTTTCGCTGACTTGGCTGACTTCAGGAGCCGGGCCCTCTTCAGGACGACGTCCCGAAACCTTCACAAAGTCCTGCATCGCGTAGTCACAGCCAGAAAGCTATTGATGATGTTAGAATAGAGGATGAGAAACACCATAACCAAGATACTCACCCATTGACCGAAGTCCCTGATGAAGCTCGGCATCAACGGCAAGAAAGGCGCAAAGTTTGCATAGAATGGCAGGTAAATTGTGCGTGAATGTTGGTCATCCAAAGCAGCAATAACAGCTTTCGCAATCGTGACAGGATCCACGCTCGGTACGAAGAATTTGTACCACCAGCTTTGAGGAAGCTTGACGGATGAGAAGAGGCGAGTCCGAGTATGTCCTGGGACTACAAGGGTGGTGCGAATCCCTGGCGTCTTGTACAGGTGATCCAACTCATAACGAAGAGAATCATGGAGCGAAATGAGGGCGGCCTTGGAAGCGTTGTAATCGGCTGCGATACATGTCAGAAATCAAGGCTGGAAACAGTCTCTCTGTACAATTGACGTACTCATCTTGGCCATACCGACAATACCCGCGACGGAGGACATAGTCACCTACAGAAGAATACAATCTCAATGGGATACAGAGTGAGAGGAACAGTGACAACTTACAATGTGCCCCTTCTTTTCCTTGATCATCTCTGGCAAAAATGCCTTCAAGGTGTGGAATTGGCCGATAGTGTTTACTGAGAATGTCCTGTACAATAAGGTGAGACTTCGGGAATGATTGTCATGTGAGAATATTTCTCACTGCTGGACATCCTCAGAGCTGAGGTCGATGATAGACTTTCCCTGGACGACACCAGCATTGTTGATCAGTACAGTCGGATGACCAAGCTCCTCCTGGATCTTCTTTGCTACAGCCTCAACTTCCTCCCACTTGGACACGTCACATTTATAGTATTCAATGTTATCTGTCCCTTGAGGTTAGAACTCCTAGCTGGAGGTGTTGTGACACTATACGCTCACAGTTCTCGGTGATGATCGGATTTACGTCGAGTACTGCGACTGTGACGTTCCTCACAGCTAGCGTGTTGGCTATGAGCTCACCAATGCCGGACGCGCCTATAGGTATCAAAGTCTCTATCAGGAAATGATAAGATAGACGATATGTAGAAAGACGCACCACCGGTGACCACAACAATCTGCTCGCCCCAGTCGAACCGTCCTGGGCCAAACCAGATACTGCCCTGATTTCTATACAGGAGAGAATACCATTTCAGGAACCCTGAGCGGTAGTGAGCAAAACTATAATGAAGGAGGACGCCAGTAACTTACAGAACGCCGAGATGGCGGCAGTGTATGCTACAGTCCAAACAAGTATTGGGTCCGGCCAGCGGGATCCCTGGAAGAAATAGAACACTGGGATGAGCGAAGTAAAGAATGGACCTATAAATATTCGATTAGTGTCGAAGCCAGACGAAAATGCAACCAGTGAGTGTGAGACGTACTGAAAGCCGTGTGATTCAACACTTTGACCACCAGGTCAATGTCGAAAGCGTCCATAATTGGCGACACATCGTAGGATTGCTCGTCCTCCATAGTGTAAGCGTTGATGAGCAGAATTGACTGGAAAAGAGGGTAGTAGAGAGAAAAGCAGGCTCAGCCTGACGATGGAAGATGAGAGAGTGAAAGAAAGCGAGGTGGCAGATGTGATACGTTGCCCGTTGCTGGTCGTGATTGCGGCCGTCACTCCGTAGATGGGACTGGGCGGCGGATCAAATCTAGGCGCGTCGACTTGTGTGACGGATCAAAAGTGTAACAATGCACATTGCAGCACCGGCGGTACCTGACGCTTTTAATTTCGTACTTTCTGTACAATGTGTGCAGATATCCAACAATCAACCCCGTCGTATACGTACAAGACACCAGAAGGCCGCTCAAGATATGCAATGCGCTCAAAGCAATACAACGTTCGATTCCCTCAGGCAACTTGAATTGTGCCTGTCGTTACCTGGCCTTCGCCCTTGTCTCACTCACTTCGCTTCATCTTGAACGCGGCTCAATGAAATAGTGAAGAACATCATGGCATGTACATTACTACATATGCACATTCAACAAGAGCAATCCACGCGCAGTGACCCCACATAGTCTTCAATCCAATCATCCTCGTGCAAACCTTATATCTGTGCGTCTGCCGCCTCTATATCAACCTTCTAGCTCCGCCTCCCGAGGAATGTCACCCTTCCCAACTTTCAGGAAGGCCTTCGGTCTGCACGCCCAACGATTGGTACGATAGGAACGTGAGTTAAAACCATCATGGCTGTATCTCCTGTTACCGGCCCAGATATTAACTTACTACCTAGGAATATAGGCCATGCAGTCGGAAACCACACCGTTACGAGGCGAATCCAGAGGTCCACCTCCCGCGTACTTCGCCACCGACGATCCTCGTTCCCGGGCTTCACCGCCAACTTCTGGGATTCACACTACGAGAAACCAGGGCAAACCAGATGAACGATCACCGTCCTCCCCGGTTTCTCGTACTGTGACACCGAACAGGATTATTCTCGTCCTCTCATTCCTTCTGTTTTTCACTACAGCGACCGCCATCATACACGCTGCTCATCGCCCCCGTGATATTCTGGACCCAATCGAACGCGAGAACATACGCCGCGAGTGGAATCGTGAGCGAGCAAACCACGACGCTGAGCACAAGCAGTGGGGCCTCGAAAGGAAAGAGTACGACAAATTTAAACGCTTGTGGCGCAACGAGCAAAGTCTACACGACACAGAGGTTGAGGGATGGGTCCGACAGCGAAGACAATGGGAGCTGGAGAAAGCTCGCCACGAAGCGGAAGATCAACGTTGGGAGAAGGAACGCTGGGAACGTATGAGGCTCTACTGGGGACCCTTGTGGCGTAACGATCATTGCCATGCATATGCTACTAGGGAATACACAGCACGGCTCTGGAACATCGCTCCCGGAGCAGATGGGCTGGCGGCCTGCAAGCAGATGTCAATGACGATCAACAGGAGATCGATTTTCCCTTCTGAATGTGAAGATCGCGTGCGTATCTTATTTTACCGAACGTGTCACCTGCGACGGAAATAAACTCTATGCGATGCTCTAGGGTCGAGATGGTATTCATGGCCGCTGGCTCGTCGATTACGATGAAACCGCGTGTCGTCCATACTGGAACACACTACAGGACAAAGTGAGTACCACTCCGCTAACTCGTCACATCCGTGCGGTTTTTGAACACCATCTCCTCAGGGCTGCGTAGGTGAAGGTGCAGGACTACATGTGAGTGTGTTTGCAGTGTACACCGAAGTAATACATGGCTGAATATTGTCTAGCGATTTGAAGCTCGTCTTGAGAACATCCAGAGCGGTGATGACTGGCAACGAATGTGTGACACTGCTCCCAACATTGTCAACGGTATTAAGTTTGACAGCCCAACAAGCTGCGAGAATCGGGTACGCTGCCGTCCCCCTAATTACATTCAGAGTATACTAATATCGGTGTTAGGGCTGGTGGTCGGGAATGGTCGGTATATGGGACTACCCTGATGTCATTTGCAAGCAGTAGAGTGGTACTGGAACCTTAGAGCTCCTACTTCTCACTCGTAGAATGAACAAGCAGCTTGTTGTATAAGTCAAGTCCCCTAAAGGTGTTCTCGGTTTTTTGCATCATTTGGCAAGTTACAGTGGGTGCGACATGAGGTGTCCGAGGGTTTGCATGCAATCTTCGGGGTCCTGACTCGGATCTGCTCGCGGGACGTCCGCCAGACTGTGCCACGGTCTTGCAGACTGTCATATCATAACTTTCGAAGTGTCGTCCATTCATAATTCCCGCTACCAGCGTCTAAGCTGGGAGGAAGGGTCTTAGGGTTCAAGGGGGCAGCATTGTCCAACGCTCAACTGGCGGTGTTTCTGCAAAATCATGTGATCGTGGTAACCTCCTTCCTTTTGCTGTTCCAACTTCCATTGCGCGCACCCTCTGCCTGGCTGGATTCCGGACTCGGAGTCGCTTGTACTTATAGGTCACCCAGTCACTTAAAACTTTGCAGCTTCCAAGCTCAAGGGGCTCGAAAATCGATAGGAACTTTCATTTACATTAATCAACAGTTGGCACAGAGCTGCTGGCCGGAGCGCCGCTGGCGCGCAGGCCTGCAGAGATGTGCCTTGCCATAGCAGATCAACTTGAACTGGCGCTACAGCCTGAGCAAGTAAAATGACTGCACATTTACAGCTCGCGGCAAAGTAGGTGTCGATGGCATCCCTCAGCCTGGTAGCGGGTCTAGCTGCGTACGCAGCGTTAGTTACTTAT